>VXBH01005346.1:123406-188270 GCA_013400035.1 Rynchops niger | reverse complement strand
CCGGGGCGAGGCCCCGGGTAGGAGGCGGCGCTGCCGGAGCCGCCAGCAAGGCGAGCGGTCCCCCACGGAGGAGGGCTCCCACCGCTCTCTGCCCCGCCACAGCCCACCCTCCCGGCCCCAGCCCGACCCGCTCCCGCCGGCCATCCCGCAGCCCACCTGGGCGCCCCTCCGTTACCTTCCCAGAGGAAATCGCCGCCCCGCCGCCGGAGGAACTTGTACCAGAAGGGGCTGGAGGCCTCCTCGTCCGGCAGCACCACCTCGGCCAGCCACAGCGCCGGCTCCTGGGCCGGCAGCGGGGCGGTCGGCCGCGCCGGTTTCATGGGCACGGCGCGCTGCGGGTCCCACTGGCCCAGCTCCGGCCGGGAGCCGGCCAGCAGGAGCGCCCCGCCGCCCTCCGTCATCCGGGCCGGCAGCACCACGCCGAAACGGAACAGCATGTCGGGCGGCGGCGGCCTCCGCCTGAGGGGAAACCTCCTCCCTTCGGCCGCCCCGCCTCGGCCGCACTTCCGGACGGCGGCAGGAGGCCGGGCCCGGGCCTGGGCCCCGCCACCGCTCGGGTGGCGGGACGATAGCGGCAGCGGCCGGGCCTGGCGGCGGGCGAGGGGCTGGGGGACTTCCGAAATAGCGGTTGGGAGTTAATGCCACCCGCCCCGGCTGGCCTCCTGGAATGGGGACCGGAACGGGGAACTGCCTCTGCGGGTTTCCGGGTTGGAAAAGGCCGCGCGTTATGTGTAGTGACTGTAGCTAGTGAGGGTTCTTACTTCATTAAACGGAGGTGCTGCAGTTCCTCCTGAGAGCCCAGGCTGAGCTGGGTGCAGCGAGGATGTCGTCGAGTAGCTGCCACACGCGCGGGATTTCGAACAAGGTTTAGCCTGAAGTTAACACTGAAGTGTACCTTCCCTGCAGACAGGCAGCCCGTCGTGGTGGCTCCAGAAATGTGCAATATTGGAGGGGCTTAGAAAGGCTTTTTAAAAAATTCCATAGCTCCCAACTGCGTGCGTTCTGCTTTGCCTTTCTGATTGTGATTTGGCTACTCCTGCGTGCAGCAGTATTCAGGGCTTGCAAAGAATGACTGAGAAAGAGGATGCAATCCAACCATTTATGGGGCAGCCCTTGTCTGAATACACCCATTTCAGAAGCGTTTTAAGGACAGAAACAGAGGAGTGGTAATCTTATTTAGGTCAAGTTCTGGGAACAGGATGAAGGCCTTTCAATGAGTCAAAAGAAATGCTGCCTCAAAAGATGGGTACTTGTTTCCTGCGTTCAGGGGTGATGACACACTGCAGTGTGTGTACTGCCAAATTTACTTTTAAGAGTGCTTTAGCTCATTTTCACTGATCCTCATTGAACTTGTGGAAGTGATACGCCACCACTGCGCCAGACATAACCAAAGCTAAGGGAATTCTGGCTGTCCTCCATGCGTTTTGGCTAGCACCAGCCCTTGCTGTGGCACTGCTGCTTTTGTGGAACACAGCATTACATTTTAATCCTTGCTTTTGCTCAGCCTTACCCATAACCTGTCCCATAACTGCCTTTCAAATATCTACCCCTTTACCATACACCTGCATTTTAGTATTTTGGCCAATACAGAATGTAACAATGAACTTCAGGATTTTATCCCAAAGTCCAAGCTTGAGGGTAGCCCTAAAAGCACTCCAGCATCTTGCGTCTACGTAAAATCATGTACTTCTGTTCGTTCCAGTTACAGTCCCAGCTAAGAAATTGCAGGATCCAGCAATACATCTGGTTGATAGTTTAGGTCCTGGCTGTTGTCTAAGCCTCAATGTAAAGAGAAACCAGCGATACATGTACCTTTAGACAAACCTTAACTTCTTTGTGCCTGCAAGTACCGACTCCTCATCTTAGACCTGTAAGCGGTGTGGAACAATAAAAAAATTGTTCTTTAGACTCTGACGTGCCCCATACTAGCTTTAAAAATTATTTAATCCCTTTCTTCTCCAGGTTCTGCCTTAATCCTGTAAAAAATGAGTGTTAGAATAAGGTTAAAGGTGGCAAAAAGTGACAAGCTTGACATCCTGCTCTTTTTTCAAAAACCCTAGTTCAGATTAGGGTTAGCTCTGAGAGTTCAAGAAAGGCTGAAAAAACGGATTTATAGCTGGATCCTGGAAAACTGAGATATAAACTAGAACTGGAGATTGGCTTGGAACTCAGAAGTCCCATGGCTTGGGGATAGTGGGAATAGAAGAGCAGTTTTTATTGATGAATACTAATGACTGAGTGAGGGCTGCAGACAGGATAAAATGGATTCTCATTAGATCTGAGATGGGTAGGCTATAGGTACCGTAAGGTTTGGGTTTAAGCTCAGAAGCAAAGGCAAACGTGTGTTTTTTCCATTGCTAGACTTGCGTAGTCCATGGATTTGTCATTCCTAAACTGGAATTTTAGCTACAGTAAAGAGTGTGTGTGTGGGAGGGGGTGTTACATTTACTGTTATTGTTCGGGACTGCAGGAGTTGAAGAAGTACTTCTATTGTTGGGCTATTGCTATAATCCTAAATTTAGTTTTAAGTGTCACCCTAAGCCTCCTAAGGAATTAACAGTGAACTCGTTTCCTCTGACAGAATGACCCCATATCTGCGCTCTTCACCTGCAATCCTAAACACTATTCTCAAACCTAAAAGCCTTCCTTAAAATCCAGTTATTTTTTACAGCCACAAAATTAAACATGACCATTTCCTTTTTTTTCCCCCTATATTAAGTCCTTATTCCAACTTGGCAAGCCTTACAGGTCCCATCAAAAAGCTTTGGTGTAAAGGGGCCAAAACTCTAATAATCAAGTTACTTTTAACTGTCCCAGAAACTACAGGTTCATTCCTGTGGGAACAAACTCCCATCTTAGTGGTCTGTCTGAACTGTAATAATAAACACTGTGCCTTTGTGTCCTTAACAGCTGCTTAGGATCTAGCAATATACTTGAACTACAGCATCTACTGCGTGGAAGCCTTGATCTACCTCAAATCTAACTAGCAACAGAGTGATGTTTAGTGCCAAATTTATTTTAAAGCCTCCGGTTTATTGTCACTGGTACCATCCCGGGTGTTTGGCAGTGCTGCCTGTGTCTCTGACTAAATGGGGAGAATTGCATGAAAAAGACATATTATTTTTACACAGCAGTAATACCTAAGAAGGGGCTCTCGATATTGCAGTCTTTGCAAGAATCAATTGCTTCGTGGGATTTCTCCTAAATTGTACTGATAGGTCTAGCCTTATGTAATTTCGAGCTAATTAGCTTTTATGTCTGGTTTATTATCTAAAATTTTGCAGGTGGTGGAGATTTCACAGGAGGAATCACTGAGGCTGCGTACCAACTCAGCACCAACAGTTACATCTTCAGTTTCTGCCTAATTGCTGTAGCTAAAAGGGTTCTAAGGAAAAGTTTGAATTTCCAGTAACTGGAGCTGTGATCGTAGTCACATACACGTAAAGCATGTTTAAAGGCATTTTCTGTTGCTGTGCACTAAACTTTTGCAGAATCACAAATCTAACTTTCTACATAGGGCCCTGCTGAAATACTAATGCTGAGATTGTGTGTTTGTACAAATCCCATTGCTCTGGATGATTAACCAGTCAGGAAAGATACGTGTATTGTTTTCTTATGTTACAGAAATCCCTCTCATTTCTTGTACTTTCTCTTCCTGCATAAAATTGTTCTGGTATTTTTGTGAACTCAGAGTTTTGAACCATTCGCTACATTCATGAAACTTGGACAAAGTATTACTGTCTGAAATTAGAATAAAGACACAAATCAAGAAGTTTGACAGTATACAGCAGTCCAAAATTCCGTTTTCCCAGTGGAAGGTCATATTCTTCACGATTTTCTTATTTGAAAAGTGTCGACGAGGTATAGAAATAGCACACAGCTATCTGAACAACATGAACACTACTAAAATGACAGATTAACTTAATACTTCCGTGCTGGGCTAGCCTGTGTCTGTAGTGTTTGTGTTCTTCACTGATTACAAACTTTTACATCACGGGCCAGTTTGCTGCTTGGCACAGCTCTATCTGTTGTTGCTGTACAGTGATCTCAAATGATATTTCCAAGTAGGGAAATCTGTAGTGAAGACAGCGTTTGAAAAACAAAAACAAGACACAAGTACTGAAAGGATCTGGTTGGAGAAGGGAGGGGGGGGGTGGCAGCGTGTCCCTGATTGCAAGTTGAGGGTGATGTTTAGATTAGCCGTGCTGCTTCCTAGACTAGCCTTTCTTCCCTTTTTAGGTCATTTTCTTTCTTGTAAAGATAGGGAGAAAGTGTTATTGCGATTTCCAAATGCTTGTGCTAATTATAGAAAAGAGAAAGGCAGCACACTGTACAGTCTTGCTTGTAAAAGGGAGAACATTTATATTATGTGGTAAGCTGATTTAGATGTAGTAATGATTTGGGTAAAATGTTCATTGCTGAAAAATTTAGATAGCCTATGTTTCTTCAAAGAGATTGAACTAGGTATAAAAATAACTAGTCTAATGCAAAGAATTTAAGAGCACTGTTTTAAGTGAAAGCTGATTCTTTTGATTAGTAACCTAAACTCATCGGTGACCTATGGATCCAGAGCTTCTAATTGAACTCTTAACTGTCCTTCTCACGATAATTCTGACAGAAGTATGAACTAACACTTTCACTGTTTGTTTTAATTTGACAGTACAGCAGCCAAGAAAATAAAAGCTGAGATTGTACCTTTATAGCCTGAGGACTGGAAGAAAACTAAGCAATTTAAGAACCTGTTACCAGATAAGCACTGCTATTATCATTTTTTAGTTTTAGATGCTGTGTCAGCGCAGTGGTAGCTGCATGAACTGTTTTGCTGCTCAGTGCTAGTAGCAGCCTTTTATGCAGACCCAGCCACAGAAGTTCTGGCATGACTCACCATTTTAGGAATTGTGTTGGAGAATTATATTATAATAATAGGTAGGACACTACAGGAGGTTATTTTCACTTTTGCACGGGGTTTTGTATAGCATATTTCCTGAACTTAAAAAAAAAAAAAATAGTTTGTTATTTTTAGAAGTAACTAGGCAGCATAAATATGCAATAACATTACAGTAAACATTACAGGAACACATACAGGAATAACTGTTCTAGTGGGTTTGTTTTTTCAAAATCTGCATCCTCCCCAGCCTCAGATGTCTTGGGAGCTGGAGAAAGTCCCAGCGTATTTCAGCAGAGGGCCCTTTCAGTATGCACTATCAGCCACATCAATGCCCAGGTATCCACAAATACCGCAGACAAGCCCAGCACACCGTTTCTTTCCTGCTTGAAGCAAAGTGACCCACGCAGTTCTTGGAGGGACCTTCCAGGCCAGCCTCGTGTCTGTGGAGTGTCTGCACCAGCGCAATGTGTCCCCAAGCAAACCTGCAGTTCTGGTAGCCCTAACAGCAGCGTAGCTCTTCTGCCTGGCACAAAGGGACAGAAGAAAGGCCAAGGATTTACTCATAGGGCCTGTGTAAACTCCTATAGGAGAGTAAAGATTTGATGATTGCGAAGTACTTTGAGCTTCTTGAGTGAAAAATAGTATGTAACAGTAAATCGTCACAATGCCAACTCATTATAAGGTACACTGTTTGAAACCAGCCTTTTACCACCAATGGTATGTTGATTTTCTCATTAAAATACCTACTTTGGGGAAGAAAAGTCTTTCAGCCCTTTTGAAATGAGGCACAGTATAAAACCAAACACTTGTGACTGTATGGAATACCAGAACTTCATTCCATTAGTTAGGAGAGTGCAATCTGACCCAAGATTGATGTGCAGTGTGTCGGATGATTTTTTAAATAGAAGAATGTGCCTTTTTTGAGGAATCTGCCATGATCCTTCCAGTTTCAAAAGCAGATGCACACAGGCCCTAGTAACTGTGCTCCAGTCTAATGCTCCATCTGTAACTGAGCATGGTTTCCGTGTTCTTAGGACCCCCAACAAATAATTGGTTGATTGAAAGATCCAGTATGTGATACTCCGGTGAGCATTTTAAGAACAAGTTACTGCTTAGTTTTCATTATTCAGACTTACTTCTTGCAGGTGTTTTCTGTATGACCAACAATACTTCAGAAAGTCACACACGGCGTTAGAGGGCAAAACATTTGGCATTGTCTTGAAGATTATACCATCACTTCAGTATTAGAAGTTAGGCATAATATTCTATCTTCAGAATATAAATGACTAAGTTATTGATGGTGAATTTGGGAACAATAAAAATCCAGTTGCTGTTGTGTAAAAGGTGAGAGAATGCACTTGTTAGTTTGTGAAGCAACCATGGGAAAGTTAGACAAGAGAAGTTTCTTCTCAATATGCTCTTAAGCAGTACATTTCTAGCTCCAAAGATGACTGGAACTTAATGTACAGCATTAAAAAAATGGAAGTCTTGCAGAAAACTCTTCTGACTAGATTTTGAGGAAGTTAGAAATAGAACCATTTTATTGTATAATAATTAAACAGCTTTGTTCCATTTACTGCTTAAAAAAAAAAAAAAAAAGACCCACGTAACAGAAAAGGGAACAGAGGATGACACGTAGAGAGATGATTATTCATGTAAGTATACAATTCTCAGCGGCTATTCTATGCTCCTCATAATACAAGAAATCCAGCTTAGTGGTGACTGACCTTAGCAATCGATTTCTTTCTCCAGTTATATTAAAAAATAATAACAACTTAAAGCCGTTTTCTTAGACTGAAACTGGAACAAAGAAATCCAGAAGTTATCTTTAGATCAACAAATTATCTTTTAGGTCTCGGTAGAGTGGCAGCAGGAAAAAAAAAAATATAAATCCAGAAACCACCCTGCTTCCTACCTGACAGTCCCACCACACACAAAAATAAAAAGAGGTTGTCTCATCAGCCAAATCTAATAAAGAAGTAGATTTAATGCTTAAGTACAGGGATCTCGAGTGTCTACTCCATTATCTTCCTTCACTGTGTGAATATGTTGCTGTATCACTGTACCAATCCATTACAGTGCTGCTGCTTCCTCATCTTCTTGGTTTCATGTATTTCCCAATTTTTCAACTGTACATTTCTCGTCTCTCTTTAAAAGAAACTTTATTTCAGCTGATTTGGCAAGCTTCACTGAATTCGCTTATCATCTGACACACAAAGAATCCTTGCCGAGGAACAAACACTTTTTTTCATCCAGCCCTAAAGAAACCTTTGAACCTAGGAACTGCAGTCTAGAATGAGTGTGTGTAAACAGCCTGCAACTTAGCAACCTTCCACAGGTCACGGCAACAGCTCGCAGCCAAGACCCAGAAGATGTGCATGACATACTTTGGAGACTAGATCATAGACAGGGGACTCCTACTACTTAATTTGGTGTGTGTATGTTGCTGTGTACCATAGTGACCCGTTTCCACGTGAGCTCGAGATCTCCCACAGATGCCTTTCCATTAGCACAGCCAGTCCCTCAAGGTAACCCCAACACAGAAGCCACAGCTGGCTACTCAAGAGCTGTACCTGGCCCTTTAAGTCACCAGCTGACCACTTCTTGGGGTTTTTTTTCAGCTGTTTTGAAGGAATAACAGAGTTTAAAGATCAGCCCCAAAATAGATGGGTCATGTTAATGAACAATCTGACAATAGCCTTTGAAGTAAACGAATATGTACTTCATTATAAGCATACGAATAGTCTCCTTGTAGAGTTATACTTGTATTGCACATACTTACTACGTTGTCTTGAACAGCTATGAGCACCCTTCCATTTTCAAATGACACTACCTTTCTCAGTACTTACTTTTTGCTTCTTACCGCATGAAAATATAATTATACAAGCTGCCTGAAATTCCTTATGTCTTCTCCCCCCCGCCAAGTGGTTTTAAGTTTACTAAAAAATAGCACCTAGACCTAATTGTCCGACTTAGATTCCTTCTTGCTTTACTCGCATACGTTAAGGCATCTGCACGCTTATGTAGGCACAATATTCTCAAACTAAGATCATTACGGAAGGCTTAGCGCTATAAAAAAAAACGTGTTGCCAAAAGCCTTTCCTATTCTGAGATAAACCTAAACAGAAAAATTTATAGATTCACAGATTAGTAACAGGCACTAATTTGGCCAAAATGGAATAGTTCTTTAGGATGTCACTCATGACTTCAAATTCCAGCTAAGTGGAATTATTTTCTTTAATTATCAGAATTATTTTTTGCTTGATAACAAATTCCTTGTCTGGGAAATTTGTAGAACAAACTGGGAGCTGATCTCTCACTTTTCAGGTTCCTACCTGTAAAACAACGACAGGGAGTTTTTAAAAATATATTTGTATATGAATTGCTGGAACTAGTTTGCGTGGGACTAGTCCCACGCAAACTTCAGGCTCTCTCCAAGTTCCCGCCAGCCAACCATTCTTTGTAGCGCGTGGTGGTTCTTTAATAAACGCATGTAGTAGAATATCATGTTCCGAGTTCTGAAGAGCTTAATCCTGTTTAAAAAACAGTTCCTTACATTGCCTACACTTATGAGTTTTTAATTTATTACTGATTACAGCTATTCCAGTGGTTAAAACATTTTTAAGGAGGGAAAGGGAATAGCGCTATTAGACTGTCGGTATGGCCAGTCTGGATTGCCAGGGGCTGCACAGTGACTCCCTTGATGAGCACTTACTAGATTTCCTTTGTAAACACGCACGTTTCAAATGACTTCAGCTGAAAGCAATAATTGAGCTCTGTATTTTCAGTTCTACTGCAAGGATGAACACGCAAATACAGTACCTTATTGATCAATGACACTGAGGCTGTAAACATTCACTGTCCTGATTGCATTAAATGGCACACAAAATAAACCATATGTTCAGCATTTCGAAAAGATCTAGATGTGATAACTCACTCTATTGCTTCCATAATGAGAACTGCTGGGAGTATCAGTCCTGACCTGGCGAATCTGACCAGTGCTATTGCGTAGTTCCCCCTCACCAGGAACACCAGTGTATTGAGCGAGGAACTGACTGGGAGTTCCAAGTGTAACAGACCAGTTATTTTACCTTTGCTCTCTGAATGACTTCATTTTCAGCTATACACCCATTTCTTTCATGCTATGTAGGTTCTATCAATGTATAATAATAAAGAAGCTAAAGTAATTGACAGTGTTTTCTTTAACACTTCTTATTTCTAAGTGATTATGCACACGAAAGGTGCATTCAATATTTGCATGTTGATCTGCATGTTCCCTTAGTAACTGTCTACAGATACTTGTCCGTATCTACCATTCTGTGGTGGGATGGAAAAGCCTGGCAAAGTTGTCAATGTCGATACCTTTAAAAAAAAAAAATAAATAAAAATCAAGCCCGTTGCCACGTGCGACCAATTGAATTATCCATGCTACAGGATGCTCAAAGCCAAGCACTGCAGGTGCCCCGGCAATTGCAGACCTGTCTGCATTCATACACAACCAACCATCCAAAGGAGATTTTATTTATTACGTATTCTTTTATTCCAGAAAGATCCTATACTGAACAAGCACAGGACTGACATCTTTTTAGGCTTAATACTGCAAAAGCTGAGGCCGCCATTGTTTGCGTGGAAAAGTAACTGAGCCAAGGTGGCGTATTCTGTTGGAACAACTAAATTAGATTAATCTTCTAATGCTTCTCCTTGTAATATTTTTAAGGAGAGCGCACAAACCAGTATTCATATCATTCTGCTCTCTATGTCTTTGGAGGGAAAATTAAGCCAATCTGTCTTACCAAATGAGGTCCTCTGACACTTTTAAACAGTAAACCTTAGAAGGGAGGTGGGTTTTTTCTTCATATTTAGAAAGCGTAAAATGCAAAACACTGACTGTTCGTGCCTTCACTGACCAGTAGAAGAATTCAAAGTGACTCTAGCAAAAGCATTCAGATTTGGAAGCCTAAAGCTAAGACTTTAATTACTGATTTTATTGATTTTATCAGCACGTAAAGGATGAAGTCCCTCTGCAAATACACCTTTCATTTTATATGCTTTTAAGCCATATATTTGGGTATTTAACTTTGGTGCAAGTTTCAACTTAAGATTTTTGAAAATAAAACTAATTGCTGTTTATAAAGCTATTAAATGATGGTCTTTTACGTATGTAATTTAGCCTAGCATGACTGCAAATTAGGAGTCCCGCTGCCAGTGGGATGTTATTTTTAGAACAATACAAGGAAAATAACAGATACGAATTAAAAAAAGGGAATAGTGCAAAGAGACTGTTCGCTGTCTGGACTACGTAGACTTCAAGAGCAGCTAATCATTTTGCTGCTGCTGCTCTCAGCCATGCTTTTTGCAGAGCTCTCTGCATTTCATTAAAGTTCACATACAATCACCTCAAAATTTAAAGCGGCTAATTAAAGTTCAGCTACTGATTTGGATACGATGTACATTTTTTTTTTTTTGATCATTGCCATTCTTCTCTGCCTTTCAGGAACGCTTGCAAATACAACAACTTTTTCTTTAGGGACATGTCATCAACCAGAGAACTATAAAAGGGCAAGCTACAGAACTGTTACTTGGCAGCTGAGGAGAGTGATGGATGAATTGCACATTATCACCTAGAAGCACTTATTTCAGACTTGCAGAACTAGTACTTTGTTCTAGAATTGAGACATATTTTAAGCAGCAACCAGTATGGCCTGGATTAGAACAGTCTGAAAATTGCATGGCAGTCAACTGAATCCACCTATTTCCCCACAAACACCTCTTTTATGTAAATTTAGTGATAGTGTTATCATATGCCAGAACATGAATATGTACAACACGTACATCCCTGTAGCTAACAAACTTAAGACTGTTCTACTGAGACCAAAAATACTCAAAAAATCTGTTAGAAGTTGTATTTACATAACAAATCCAGCTGGCATCACTTTTCGCTGGAGCGCTTCTAAGTCAGATAAACAAGTTGCTGGCAGTCTTTCCTAAGCAAACAAGTTCTGTTAAGGTTTCTGTCCGTACCGCTAGAGAATAAATGGGTTTGTGTTACATTTATTATTCTGTATTTGTTGATGCTTGTTTTGCTTGTAGCACATCTTTGTTCAAACATTACTACCGGCATAAATTCAAGGAAACAGAAACAGACACATTTGATGTATTGATCCAACTAAGCATAAAGTGAACCCTTCATGAATTGCAGAGTCATAGCTTTAGCATCTCACTTCATTTCAGTGTGATTACATCTATAGGATCCATAGGGAGCAATAAATAAAAAATGCCTTTTTTTTTTTTTCCTCACCGAAGTTGCATTATGGATGAGTTTGTCAGAACATCCCCTTGAAGTCTAACAGCAACTTTTAGAGATAACAAGGTCTCTAATATCTGCGTCAAACAGCGTTTTGAAAAAATATCATTACTCCTGTTATTAATCCCACTTATGCTGATGTAAAGGAACTGACAGACTAGCATTTAATGCCACAGAGGGAAACAGAAGTGACAGGCAATCTGCTGGGAGAGTGCATTTGGCAATGATGGGATCACTGACAGTACAGGCTAGATTTTGGCTCCCAGCGTAACCTGTGGCAACTCCTCAACCAAATTATTTGCGCAGTAATGTGTCATTAGCTGAGTTGTGGTAAATGACCAGATAAATTCTCTCAATCTGCTCCAGCTGCAAAGTATAACACATCTGCTGACACTACCGTGATGCCTCAGCTGATTAATGGCACTGCGGAAGCTTGCAATTATAAGCTATGTGGTCACAGGTGTCTGGGAGCAGGTAACTCCCTTATCACGGGTGAGTCCCCAGATAATGATGTGCGGCTGCTGACGTCCTCCATGCTTCCTTCAGTCTCTGCTCAGGCTAGTTGCAGCCTGAGCACAACTCTAAAAGTTTACCTCCATGGATGCAAGCAGCGACTCTAACCTGACATGCCGCATCAAACTTTGTACAAAACCATTCTCTTACGATCTTCACATAACCACCAGGTACTTGCTCAAGATCCAAAGTAGCACAGCACCCTCCAGTTGGCCACTTGTTAACTTTTCCCCAAACTCTGTTAGGTCACCACAACTGCCAGGGAATGCTCAACCACTCCATTGGGCGTTGCTCTCAGTAACTACCATAATTCACACTAAGTTGTTCCAACTTATGTCAGTTAAGAGGGGCTTAAAGTTCAAACAGAATATTCCAAAGGCAGGCTGTGCCCTAACTCTCTCTAGAGTAGCACTTCTCAAACCCGCTTCTGCCGAGAGCATACCTGTGGTCAGTGCAAAATTAAAGACCAGTCAGAATTCATCTTGACGAATTGTCAAAGCATAAATTATCCCATGTTCTCCACCCATTTTGAAGATTTCTTACTGACATTTTATTTCACCTATGGACAATCTGTCCAACCTTGTTTAACACACCTATATACAAGGTAACTATTTCATACGGCTTTCTCTCTGTTATTCTGGGACTATTTAATGTAGTGGAATAATTTACCGTCATTCAGTCTATGAGGAGAGAAAGCCAAAAGCAAGAGAGAACTCAGAAGCAGCTCTCGCAGATTGATGTGAGAAACAGCACCTTGTTATTGAATGTTCCTTCTCTGCTTGATTTGGAAACAAGACAAACTGGATCTTCCACATATGAAATGCCCGAACCATTCAGCTGTTACTCTGAACATCAGTATCTTACTTTCTTGACATAAGCCATACCAAAAGGTTTGTGTTTCATTCCAATGCAGAAGGAAAATATAAATAAACCCCTCAATTTTTCTGCAAAACAGAATTACAGTTTTCCAGTTGAATGATATTGCTGAGTAACATTAAACTACACAACCCACTTTACTCCATCATTAACACTGCAAGCCTGATGACAAATCTAATTAAGGCTTCAACACCTACTCTGGATCAAAACCCTGAGTCAAAACCATTCAACCACTTGAGTAAGAGGAGACAGGGAAGCTGGTTATTAAGAAGCGAAATCTTTTGAGTGGTGCTATTGTTGCTAGTTCATACTATGAGTACATATGCATTCAATAATTTAAAACCAAATACTTTTTAGTCTTAGCTAGAACATTCATGACATCATCCTCTCCCATGAGGAAGGGCTGAGAGACCTGGGTCTGTTTAGCCTGGAGAAGACTGAGAGGGGATCTCATCAACGCTTATAAATATCTAAAGGGGAGTGTCAAAAGGATGGGGCCAGACTCTCTTCAGTGGTGCCCAGTGACAGGACAAGGGGCAACGGGCACAAACTGGCACACAGGAAATCCCATCTGAACATGAGGAAAAAGTTCCTTACTCTGAGGGTGACAGAGCACTGGAACAGGCTGCCCAGAGGCGTTGTGGAGTCTCCTTCTCTGGAGATACTCAAAACCCACCTGGACACGATCCTGTGCAACCTGCTCTAAGTGAACCTGCTTTAGCAAGGGGGGCAGGCTAGATGATTTCCAGAGGTTCCTTCCAACCCCTACCATTCTGTAGTTCTCTGACATGGTCAGGCCCTTCCCTCTCACATGTAGCAGGGGTGGTGCTAACCTATCTTGCTGAGTCGCAGGACCTCATCATCTCATATGGTGCAAATCAACACGCTAAGACTCGTATCTCAGCCTCCCAAGCCCTTCCATGTTCCTTACAGCTTCCAAGCCCCATCGGAAATGGCATAAACATACATATGTAGTCTTCCAGTGACTACAGAATAGTCCTTTTTCTATACACATAGGACTTGTTTTGAGTGGAGACAACCATACCTGAGAAATAAATTGCCACAAAGACAAAAAAGGGAAGTTTTGGGTTTTGTCCTTAGGTTACATCTTGTCTGACTGCCAGACGCCCACCTTTCACTCCCTCTCTTCAACAGGATGAGGAGAAAATAAGATGGAAGAGCTCATGGGTTGAGATAAGGACAGGGAGACTGCTCACCAATCACCATCACAGGTAAAAAAATAATTGACTTGGGGGAAATTAAATTTATTGCCAATTAAAAATAGAGTAGGATGGTGTAAACAAAGATGAAGCTGAAGACACATTTCCCCCTACCCCACTCCTCTCCCTGAGCTCAACTTCACTGCATCATTCCTGACTCTCTGATCTCCTTCCACCCACAAACAGCACAGGCGTGTGGAGAATGGGGCTTGTGGTCAATCGGTAACAGCTCCTCTCTGCCGCTCCTTCCTCCTTGCACTTTTCCCTTGCTCTGGAGTGGGATCCCTCCCACAGGCTGCAGTTCAAGACCTGCTCCTGCAAGGGTCCTTTCCACAGGGTACAGTCCTTCAGGAATGGACTGTTCCAGCATGATTCCCCCACAGGGTCACAGGTCCTGCCAGAAAACCCGCTTCTGCGTGGGCTTCTTTCCATGGGCCGCACCTTCCCTCCAGGTACATCCGCCTGCTCTGACATGGGGTCTGCTGTGGGCTGCGGAGTTGCTACCTGCTGCTGTGCAGTCCTCCATGGGTTGCAGGGGGACAACCTGAGTTACCATGGTCTTCTCCACAGGTTGCAGGGGAATCTCTGATCTGGCACCTGAAGCAGGTGCACCCCCTCCTTCTTCACTGAGCTTTGGTGCCTGCAAAGCTGTTTCTGTCACATTTGTCGTCAGTCTTCTCTCATGGCTGCTACACAGCGTTTTTTACCCCTTCTTAAATAGGTTTTTACAGAGGCGCCACCAGCTTCTTCGATGGGCTTAGCTTTGGCCAGTGGTGGGTCTATCGCACAGCCATGTAGAACCAGCTGTGTTCAGCATGTGGCAGCCCCTAATCTCTTCTCACAGAGGTTCTCCCCTTTCCCCTGCTATCAAACCCTTGCCACATAAATCCAGCGCAGTCCTGTTCAAGATAAGGCATGCTTTACACACTCAAGGAGGAAGGCCTCAATCTTGGATACACATATCTTAGACTGAATCAGGTGGAGTCATCTCCTGATTTCAGTGGCAGCAAGGCAATATCCCAGGGAAGAATGTGAAGTATGCACACAAGGCAACATTTACCTGGGGGGAGGGAAGGTACCTTGCGTAATCTCCCATAAAGGCTGAATTTTCTAAAATCATTCAGTGGAAATCATAGCCACTGAAAATGCTGTTAGCTTCAACAGGAGGCAGATTGTTACCCGCTCAAAAAATGTCCTCGTGAAGAGACAAGATCATACTAACCCGGTGACAATGAACAAAGTTTGCAAGCAGAAGCAGCACGCAAAGTCCTTCAGTAAATTCTCCTGTGACATGACTGCAAAACCACAGAGTGGCCCTTGCTGGTGTGTAAAGGCATACTTAAATGCACTTCTACTAACTTTGGAGAGCATCCTATTCTCAGACCACAATCAATAACCAAAGATCACAGGGACTGCGTCATACCTGAACATTGAAGAGAAACTTTTTAACTTAACTGAAATAGACCAAGTTTCTAGTCGTTTGCCTCCATTAAATTATTCTGGAGGAGAGATGTGCTTAACTCTTTGAACACTACTTCACCTGCCGTGACTTGCTTTACAAAGGAGATGAGTTTAAGGAGGAGTACCCATAGAACTTCCCATGGATTAAACTGAGGAGCAGGACTCCAAGAAATTCTAAAAATAAGGCAGGCTTTTGTTACCTCAGCCAGAATGAGAACCATTTTTTTTGTTAGAATCTGCCTCTTCCCCTATCACTTTGAAAAAACAGACTTTCTTCACATGATCAGAAACAAATTTAATGGTCCAGAGTTTTGCCCCACCTTGTATGGAAAATACAACGATTTCGATATTGGTTACCATTAGTTTGTGATACCCATCTGGCACACGTTCCAAATTACTTGAAATGTAAACACTCAAGCATAGAGACAATTGAGTATTCTGAGGTTTTTTTGTGTCAACTTCCCTGCTAAGTATAAAAGCATTTTTCCTACAAAACCGTCATAAAGTACTTGACATAAAAAAGACATGAAGTGCAAAACATTAAATAGGTAAGCACTGACATGAGATGAGACTCTTCTAAGTTCAACGTGACTCCTAGAAAACTGAAGAGTTTCAAGATGGTATGGAGGATCATAGCTATGTATGAAAACTGCTCTTCTCCCCAGACTTCAACACAGGATTGAAAAGATCATCTCATTGCATCTGAGGTATACAATAACTACCAGAATCTCCGCAAACGCCCCCTACAATCATGACAAACATCAATGGTAGAATCTTGTACTTCAGACTGTCTCAGCCCATTAAACACCTATAAAGGCTCAGAGATTTTTCCAGCTATTTACAAAGAGAATCAAAAACACCCAGATGATAAAAATATTAGCAACTCTGTTATCATTTCAGCTTCACTTGAAGATCAAAAGGACAGCAAAAAGCTGACACTACCAGTCATACAGCTTTTGTAAATGTGTTTTGATTTGGCTTTTTTTTTTTCATTAAAATGATGCACTTTCTTATCTATATGCAGTAGATTTCATTTGAACAAAACACAGAAATTGAGTTTTCTATTTACTTCCCGACTCTGTTAACAAACATTAATGAAGATTGTTTGTATATACAAACAGTACAGAAATCCATCAATTAAGAAGTCTTCTAGCTGTTGGAGTGGTTTTGTGTTGTTTTGATTTTTTTTTCTGGTTGGTTTGTTTGCTTTGTTTTTTAACCTTTAACATAAATGCTTCTGTGTTTGTCCAAAATGGCATCAGCTGAAAAACATGATTATGAGTTGCAACTCAAGTTAACTGAAGTCAAAGTCACAGGTCACTTAGACTGAACCTGTTTTACCACAAAATATGTAAGCAATTTAGTGTTTTGTGCAGTCCCATCTGCTGAGAAGTTAGTCTTACTGCATTGTTACATCAAGAACATCCTTCTCATCTGGATATGTGCACAGTGAGATACTTCTTGCTTAGAAGTAAAGCCACCTTCCTTAGGCAACAAGGCATCCACTCATCCCTTACTCTCGAAACACGCAATGGCGTGAAACTCCAGAGAGCTGATGCTCATAAACAGCCGCCACAGTTCATAACAGTCATATTTTACCTTAACCAAGGTTCAAGTTTCATAAAGCGGCACATTATTTCCCGTTTGCTGCAAAGGCCTCCAGAATCACATGTGGAACCCAACTAACTAGTTACAATACTATAGAGTACACAACATTCAGAAGTTTACACAGCATGCAACAATCAAACATTAACACTTCTGACCAAAGTCCAACACATATTCATGCCAGGTTCTTGACTGTTCATTTGCTAATCTGTCACATAACCGATTAGTTTTGCTCTGCAGCCTACCCCTTTGTTGGGATGTTCACATGAAAACACTAATGCAACACAACTTTCATCTTGCTAGCACGATTCTCTCCATTTAAATCACGAAAAGCTTGAAGATAGCTCTTCTGTTACATACTTGAAAACACGCCTTAGGGGCAAAAAAAGGCAAATCTTAAACGAAAAGCATATACTACAATCTATTTCTTGTGTTCAAATTTTTATATTGTAAAATTCGCAGTTTGATACTACATCATGACACCGTCGAACTGAAATAACACTGTAAGGTCATTGCCGTTTTTCCTACTACTATTTTTCTGCAGCTCACTCATATGATAATTTTAAATAAATAAATAAATGTCAGCACAGTTTAGTATGGAACTAAGCACCACTGAAACATCCTCAAGGCAGAAATCACATTCTTCTGACTGATTCTACAAATCTAGCCTTATGTGAATTCATACCTCAAAATTCTAGCTTTTTTCCTATATTTTGCAGTTAAAATCATACATGCTTATTTTGTACACTTTTTTGTACTATCTGAGGCTCTAACCAGTCTGCATACCTACTACTGCATGTGGTGCAGAATTTGGTTCGTCAAAATGGCAGAGGTGTGGACTTTTGCTGTCACATTTCATAGTGCATCTAATGATGATTAATAATGTTTTCTCGACTACCAGGCCATTAGCAAGCTATCATGAATGCTGTCTGTATTCTTATTTTGCTCCTCGCATTCCCCAAGACATTTTTGTTCCCTTTTTCTGGCAAATACTGATGGAAGCCAAGCAGATGAATTTGTCTATTATTCTTACCAAATATTGCCTCTGACACCACCAGCATGTAGAATCTACACCAAATACATACCTTACATTCAGTAGAGAGGACTGCATTCAACTTCATTAATACAGAAATACAGGTAGCACTTGGAGACAGTTTAGAACTAAAGCACATTAGTGCTCAAATAGCAGGAGGGTAATTCCTGCTATCATGGAAAGATTGATAAATCATCAGTAAAACACCGTTGCAGCATGCACAAGTCCGAACCTCCCAGCACTCTCACAGTCCCTCACAGAAGGGTGCCTATGCTGGGACTGGATGCCTTCGTTATTTTAAGCCTACTTCTCCATTCAGTTTTCCTCTCCAGTTTGGATTACTGCTGCAATATTCACCACGTGCCGAACAGTCACACTATGAAAATCCCATTCTTCAAACAGTCTCTGCTTTACATGCCATAACTTTTTATATATACTACCTGAATCCTATTTTCTCCTCAGTGCTGTAAGCACCCACTAGATTTTGCTCATCTGAAGATGATCAAAGATGCCTGAACAGACATTCTGACTGAAGGAATTTAAATCAGCTTTCTGGTATTACAGCAAGCATCGAATTCTACACTGACTTTAAACTTCATTTCAGGAAAGTACATTCAGCAGATAAGAGCCTATGAGGATAGTTTTAGCAGTAGTATTCTCAGAAAAACAAGCTAAAACATACAGGAAAATCCTCTAGAATACTTTAAGCATCAAGAAAGTTAAAGTGCAACACAAAATACTTCCTTACGCAGCAGAGAATCTAATCCAGTCATGGAGAGAGAAAAACAAAATGCTAATGTGGCCTGTCTAAAAAGTGAAATAGCCACAAGTTTGTAATGGCTGAAATTAAACCATGAGTCACACCAAGTTACTCGACACAGTTTAGATTAATTTATTATCAGATTTATGTAGTATAGGCACATTTTTATTTGTGAAGACTATTGGCATACCCATATTAGCAAATGACAGGGCGAAAGGTCAATTTCTGGACAGTCTTCTAGTTTAATGAGGTTTTGGTTTATGTTTTGCCATTCCACAAACAGTCTGAACTACAGCTGTTAGCTATAAAACACCCTAAATTTTTGCTTACGTATACCACTTTAAGCAACAACTTTCTACAGAAAACTTTACTCATGAGACAATACACTGAAAGTGTTCTTCACAAACCAGTAGCCTAAGTGCATATCATATTGATCAGATAATCTTTCCAACTTATTATTCAGAAAAAACAATTAAAACAAACCTAGGAGGTACAAAATGAGTCTGCAATGTTATGTATGTTATGTAGCAAACCCTTTAATTGTGGAAGGAAATCTATGCTGCATAATAGACCAAAGCAATAGAAATGGGTGTATAGTCTAAAAAGGAATGACTGATCTTCACACTTAAGTGAATGTGAATACATATTAATCACTTCCAAATTCTGCAATGTTTGAATGTTTATAAATAGATTCCTTTATGATTTTTTTGAGTACTTACTGCAATCCTGTTGGCAGACATTGAGCACCATGTTTGAACACTAGAAAGCTGGTGATAAGCTTTAATAAAAGTACAATCATACTAAAAGAGAAACTCCAAAAGTTTTATTAGGATTTCAACAGACATTGCAAAAAAATATTGCATAATGATTGAAAACATAATATTTTAAACAAAGTAGCAATGCAGTATCAAGTAATAGAAAGACTGGAACAGCTGTCTATATATGCTGTAAGGTAGATGTACCAGGAAAAGATACAACATTTTTAAAATTCAAGGGCAAATGTGAACAAGCCACATTTTGATAGACTGACTGTACACCTTAGATGTTTTACAAACTGCATAGCAGTGTAAAAAAAAGTTTTTATCTTAACTATATTGTATTCTTGCATTTGGAGCAGTTTACAAGGCAGAGATTTTGTTTACAACATTGATATTTTAATAGCTCTGGATTTTCATAAAAAATAAACTAATTTAACAAAAAGCCTGTATCTACATTTGAAAACAAAAGTGCATGTATTGAGAAATAGTGTTATTTCTTAAGAACACCACTGAGTACTTAAAAGGTTAATTTTAATAGATCAACAACTGATGATACATTAGATGGAGATCTGCACTGTGCTACAAGCAAGATTCTACCAACACCAGCTCCTCTAACTGAACACCCTCTTTTCCTAAGCGACCGAGACACATGCCTGTCTACCATACTTACCAGGGTTCTGGGTAGTTACAAAGAATGCCGAGTACCAAAAGCACCACATTGCTGACTAAAAAATACCAGTAACCCATGACAGATGTTTTAAAGTAGATTTAGCCATAAACGCAAGCATAAACTCCTCAACATTCGGGATCCTTTTCTATTTTAAACACTGGAGAGCAGCAGCAAGCAGCCATTAGAGCTAAAAGACAAGAACTGATGAGAGTCTGTCTCCTGCCTTGTACTGAAGAATTTGTGGGTAATCAGCATTTCAGTGCACTCGGAGAATGGTGGGCGAGGTGTGTGCGTGTGTGTTAAAATCCCGACCTAAAACCCAGTTGGGTATAGTCAGATTTGTACATGAATCTGGATTCTCCTTGACACATAACTGTGGTAACAGCTAAGGATTACTGCAAATAAAACTCCTGTAGAGTTTACTCCTTTCCTCTCTACAAACAAACAAAACAAAACAAAAAAAAAAAAAAGAGAAAGTAGTTAACATGTAGTTAAAGATCCAGGCAGAACTTCTGTCTGAGCTCTTGTAATTTCAACTCATGGCACTGAAGAACTAGATTTAATTTTTTTCTGGGCACCTGTAGCACTCTGGACAGACAAAGGCAGTGAATGTTTAGCTGGACTGGACCCAGAATGGGAAATGTACAGATACCAAACTTGTGAACTGCAGCCAGACTAGCCATAAACAAGTGTCCAGTACAGAAATTACGAGTAATAAATGTAGTCATTTTTGTAAACATCTCCTTCTTACGAATCTCTTATTTTTTCCTATAATGGAAACACGTACTGTATTTCTTTGTTCCAAGCTCTGGTTTGTCTCTGTTTTAGCTTTGTGGCACAGTTGCTAAGTGCAACAGGCTAGAGACACCAACACTAATACAAACAAGTTGGGAAGTCAGTTCAAGTTATTACAGTTTTGCTATACCAGGCCGTTTTTCATCGCATGTATTCTCTGTTAACAAATGCTTTGTAAGGTCTTTTATTATGGAAGACTGGAAGCAAATTGGAGTTGTTAACTTAACAGATGTGGTTGAACCTACATTTCTGATATGCCTTATGCAATTAACAAATCATGTCTCATCTTATGAAGATGATGCATTTGCTATACATACCAGTAATTTAAAATGCTCCTCAAAAAAGCAGCAATTTTATAGACAAATTAACAGAAAAGGAGACAATACATCTCACAATACCATAAAACAAGTAAAGCCCTTTCATTAGCCACATTATAAATTCATAACTGTTCATCACATACTTTGAATTTCTGACTGCTCAAGCAATTTAATCCTCAGCCAACTGCAGGACAAGGAAAAACATTTTAAACATTTTATATCGATGTCATTGTAGGTGCGAAAGTAAAAACTAGTATTCCATGTTTTTAGCTCTAAAAGTTTTGCTCCCAAAAGTGAAATAACTGTTAATAGTTTAGAAGAAAAATAATCATTGTCGACATGTCAAAAGAAAGTTGTACGAAAAGTTAAGCCGCTGTAAATCTGAGTTCACTTAGATCATTCCTAAAAAAAATTTTTTTTAAAAAAGCTGATCCTAGATCACCTGATAACCAGGAAGAGCAATAGAATACCAATTTCATGAGAAAAGATGCACTTAAAAGCTGTATTTGAGACATCTACTATAAAGTTTTGGATTCTTCCTTATCTTTCAAGTATTTGGATTATAATTTGTTAAAAAAAATAGACCAAATACAGAAAGTACATTTGGTCAGGATTTTGTCTCACCACAATTCAGTGTTTCCTATCTAAATGTGCATACCATTTAGAGGCCATTTTTGAAATGTTATCAGTCAACAGCAACATGGGCACCAGTGAATCAGAAAACATACCTTAGGATTTTGTTCTTAAATTATATAAGTTAGATAAAACTACCCTGTCCAGCAAGTTCCGAATTTTTCAAATGTTAAGGCAACTTTCATTACTTTCCAGCTAAACAGTATTATAAAAAATAAATGTCACTTCAAACCTTATATACACAGTGACAGAGTAGATTTAGCCAGAAAGTATCTTTAGTACATTAATAAAGTGTCACGTAATATTACCGAGGTTACATCAGGTGCTTGAGTGTAGGTGCAATTGGAGTGGTTGCAATATTTAAAGTACTGGTTTCAAAACCGAGCGCAGTGAACGTCCTTCTTTAGTGAGTTCTCGTGTTACACACATACATGGCAGCGGAACAGCCTCCTCTCTTCTCTCTACTGCATTATAGCTACATTTCTTCAAGTGGTCAGCCATGCTTACGATGTCAGCAAACTTCCACTCATTCACAGTACAGAAGGCTGTACTGAAGCGCCAAACCTAGAAAATAAGTTGCACGTAGGCTCAAAATGTTTTAAGATACATGAACTCAGAGCAGGAAATTACATGTTTGTGCTATAATACTTTCAGGCAGTGTTTTGCTGCTACTATAAATCATACTAAAAATCAACATGACAAAAACATACAATGCTAAATTTTGTATGGCCAGTCCCAGGCTGATGCAGATTCCAAAGTCAGCTCTGAATACTGGGAGAATGGCAGGCAATACTTTTAACGTCTACAAAGTAGATGCAATCAGAAGTTGAATGACAAAGTATTGCACGATCAGTCACAATGATCCACTTCTGAAATGATCAAGTTCTGCAATTCCAAATGATTGGTGCAGATACCCTGCAGTTCTGGGGATGGGGAACAGTGAAAACTGTATTATACGAAGGTCACCCAAAGGCTGTAAGGATTATTTACATACTTAAGGCACTCAGTATCATGGCAAATGGATAGGATCTCAACAGATGACCAAAAATTAAAACTGCTATAAACAGTATAAAGTCAAGAAAAGAAAACTTCGTAGGCAACTTTCTCCCTTTCATGGAGTACTGATATTAAAGAAAATCATGAAGTAATCTTCTGGTGTTTTAAAATCTTGGTAAAATCAGAGGTTAATTTATTTACATCAAGTAAAAACTAGACAGACACTATTATAACTTCTGCTGCTTCAACTGTGGAGAAGACTCAACCAACCTGCTAGCAACTTTGATTAATCGTTCTATATGACAGTCTCTTTCTTGAAGGGATATTATATCAAAAACCAGTAATAACAATAGTGATCAAGGAAAAAACTAAGGGGAAAAAAAAGTCAGAGACATGACCAATTTAATACCTTCCCTTTCACCTTCAAAATAAAAATTAACTTACCTTTTCTTTTATCTGCCAAGAAGAACCTCCATCAGGGTACTTTCTCTTCTCCCAAAGCAGTATCACCATTCCACGTGCTTGAAGCAAGCTTCCACATACATCTCTCATTAAACGTGACACTCTTGAAAGCTGACATAAACTAAAGCCATCTAGAAAACTAGCAATGTGCTGCAGAACCTCAAAAGGTAGACTACTCAGATGGTCATTGTGTAGTCCAATTAAGCAGCTTTTTGCTGGTTCTACCAATACTGTGGATATACAAGGCTGAACTCCAAATGACCGTAAGTGGCGGTCATGAATAATTTTTGCCCCTTGTGTTGAAGGGCAAAACCTTCGTTGAGAATATGTACACCCATAATATGCCAAAGGACACCTCTGCTCCATCCAGCCATTGAGGCCAGCGTGAATGTCACCATGCACATTCTTAAAATGCGATGAAAATTCATTCCTCCTAAACAACTGTCCACAAACAAATGTAAACATTGAACGCTGTTTTGTTTGGTATCTAGCCACATATTCCAATACTAAATCCAGTCCAAGGGTCTGGAATGGACTTGGATTTGAGAGCTGTGGGTTGGCATGATCACATGCAGAAGCTGAAGCTATTTCCCCCACCATTGTATTTGTGGCCAATATAGCTGATGGGAGAGAAAATGTCTGGGTCCCAAAGTCAACGTGATACACATCAACAGTGCGACTTTCTGATATCCCCCTACCTCCGGGAGAGTCTCCTAGGCAAAACAACAGAGCTGCAGTGATTAGATCAATCCCCTGAAGACCCATAGGATCTTCCGTTATCTCCAAATCTGACGTATCAACAGCTTTGTCTTCTTTTGGTGTAGACCAATAGTGGTTAAAAAGGAATTTGTATGATCGATGCCGTAAAAGTGAGAATGCATCTACGTTTCTCAATTTTTCTTGCTCCACTTGTCTCTCTAACATTTCTTCTTCGTTAGCATTACGGGGAAGTAGTACATGATTAACATTGCCATTAACTAAGTGATCAGCTGATACTACTTCTTTAAGTTGTGCTGTTACAGGAAAGGAGCTGCAAGACTGTAATGCTTCATCAGCATGAGATTCAGTACATTCACCATTTGCTACACTGGATGGTTTTGAATTAGATTCACCAAGATCTTCATTCTGGTCCAACACCTTTGAACACTCATTTTCTACATGAAAGCCATTACACAGAAGTGAGGAGTTACTGAGGTTTAGATTTAAGTCATGTTTTTGCACTACGTCATAACAAATATCACTAGAACCATTTTGCTCCATTTGAGAATTTTGACTTAGGCTATCGAAGTTAATTCCCCCAACTGCTCCTATGTTATCTTCATCTGGATATTCATGGTCAGAGTTTTTATCCTGAATAATGCCATTAGAAGCTTGTTCTTTAATCTCAGTATCTTCTTTCATTTCACGTGGTGAAATGCAGAGTCTTGAACTTAACATATTAATGTCCCTTGTAGCAGTGTTCAGGATATCCAGAGCAGCAGCTAAACTCCTCGTTGTTTCTACAGTAGCTTGATAAAGTGCACCATAGGATTCTTCATCTACAGGCATCAAACCATTTGAATGAACTGTATCTGGGGCACTTGATTTGACAGAGGTTTGCTCTCTGGGTTCTGGTATTTGATCACCTGCTTTTGACATCATAGTCGCTACTTTAAGTGATTCTAATAACATGCGCTGATCTTGAAGGGCTAAAGCCATATCTAGCTGCTCCACTTCATCAACATCTTTACTCAGATTTTCATAAGATTTTCGGTCTGCGTAACTGACTGGCCATCTATTCCACTCCATGGTACAACATACCACACTTGCAGGACAAACTTCTAGATGATCAGCAATTTTATTTCGGGCTACTATGAAGGGGCATCCAAAGCCACTATTCAAACAAGGCACTCTTTCAAGTGGACATAACATGCGATGTTCCTCAGCTTTACATGAGTGAAAAACCGCTCCACAAACTAACGGGCAGCCAATCAAATCACAGGAAACACCAGGCTCTGGTCTGGTCATACAACGACGGCTGACACAGTTCACACAGTGCAAGTGTTGTTGATGTTCCTCCATGACTGTAAATCCAATTCTGAGTGAAAAAAAAGGAAACAAAAGCATAGAGTATCAACTCAATATTGTTAATATTTACTATTATTTGCAGCTTTGCTTCCTCTATGTGCACAGGAAGATATATATTAACAGAATGGGAACTTAGCAGTAGCCATTTTAAGAGAACAAGTATGTGACATCTTATCTCAAACAAATGGTGTTTAAAAGTTCACCTGAAAATTAAAGATACACATTTGTATCAGAGTTCAAGACCTCGTTTGTGCATTTATTCACCAGGTATAACATATGCAACTTTGGTAAAAATGTTGTACAATCCTTCCCTCTGGAATAGCTCTTCCCCTACCCACTGTAAATAGATGATTCAATGAAAAACAAAGCATGATCCTTGACTGTGCCCTACTATGCAAAATCATAACTCATACAACTCTACAGAGTAGGGAGATGAAATAAAGGAAGACAGATTCATTCTCATCTCCAGTTCTCTAAATTAAATGGAGGCAACCTATTTCCTGGACTGCTTGCTACCACCTAAACTTCTGACACCTTCTTCATGCATTCTGTTTAAGGCAATCTGCAGCTCTCAGCATGTATCTCAGTCCCCTGCCATGTCCCATTCTCCCCCCTCCATGTTTCTGACAGACAGCAGTCCTTTACAACAGCTCTTCACTCCTCTGTTTTTCTTCATCTATAGCTCCTCCCTTATTTTTACAGTAGCTGTTGTGTAAGGGTAGCAATTACACGATACATTAAATAAGTCCTTTTATTTCACTGAAAACTTTTACATAAAACTTTACTACCCAACATGGTCCTATGTTTACCTCCAGTTCAACCCACAAAAGTTATTTTTTTTAATGCATCCTATGACCATCCTGATTACAATACCAGCAGTTCAAAGTGTAAGAGTAACACAACAACTTTCATAACAAGGCCAAGTAGCAATAAAAATCCAAATAAAATTAATTGCAAAATCTATTGTAACATGTCGACATAAAGAAAAAAAAAAATCAGTTCTTTGTTGTGGCACGGAGAAGAAAAAAAATAAAGAAGAGAGTACACTTTGCGTCTTTGTACCATACTTTGAGAAGCTCTGGAACTGCTCACTAGCTGGAGTGCAGACCCACGCAAATGACCAAGCTCTCCCCTTTGATCTAACAAACTCCCTCGCAGAAGTGATACCACAAGGGATTACAATTCACAGATATCGGAGAATGACTTGCACAGAGGCAAATCTCAAAATACCATGTCAAAAATACATCAGTCAGTTCCATCTTTTCCTCACTCCCCCTCCTCCAGCAATTTCCTGGAAAAGTAAAATGCTTACAGAATTTAAGATTAATAGAAATGGTTCCTTATCTTATTCTGCTATCCAACAAGTGCTCTCATGCGTTGCCTTCAGACTAAACACTTCAGTTTTAATGCATTAAAACTTCTTAAATTAAAAATACTCTAAACTGCAAAAATAAAACTGATTAGTATTATTCCTTTTGTTCAAATTGAAGGTAAGAGGAAACAAAACTGCCTTTTAGACACTCCACTTTAAATAATTTAAAGCATTTAAATAGAAGTCTATGTGACACTTCACTCGTATTCTTTTAATACTTTGAAATTAATGCCAACTTTAAGTAGCAATCAGTCCTCATCTCCCCATCTGTCGTAATCAGGATAACTCAAATATTTTAGCCACCCACTCTCCTGAACACTTCTAACAAAGAAGCATATGTGCTACACTTAGCAGGCAAAACACAGCTGAATGTTCCCCACCATACTTTAGCGTTTATATACTGAGTAACAAGTAAGTTTCGAAGAAATTGTCAAGTGCATCAGCCACTGAAATCAGTGACTGACTGACTTGCTAAACTTTTTAGCAAACCCTTCTGGCACACAACCTGCTTTCAACTTGCATAGTAAGTCAGATAACATCTATTGCAAAGAGCTGAAACACGTTCAGTAAAGAATGAAAACACTATTTGACTTCTCTGAGATATTTTTAGTTCTTCCAGCAAAGCCCTAAGAAATTCCTGCCATATACAGCAGCATACCTGTTGCTAGACCGAAGAAAATTTTAATATTGCATCAATACTGAAAACAAGCTCCAGTTTTCTTCAAGGCAACAGGTAAGCAGGGATCCAAAGCAAGCTCTTAGGTTATGTATGTATTTTAAAGCGCTTTACACAAAATGGAAACAGCCCTAAAGAAGTCAATTGCTAGTTCATAATGCAAGAGCCCTCACAGAGCCCAGCCCTTGCTTCACGTATCTAAACGCAGTCCCACGCCCATAAAACAAGTAATCTGGTAGCAGTAAGGCTTAATGTAATCAGTTACCCCCAATTATGTTTTTAAACAAAAAAATTAAATATATATATAGATATTGTTCATTGCAAAAAGCTATGCACCATGCTTACTTTAAGACGGTCAGAAGTGAGCCACTTCTCAAGGAGAGGGCAGGTGTGTTAGCTAGCTCACACTGCTACGGCAGCCCTGTTCTATTGATTGTAGGCCAAAGCTGATCCACATGCAGACAGCTCAGAACACAGTCAAACTGAGCTCATGTTTGTCTGCACCATTTGTATAGACATACCCTAAATTAGTCAACCATCACTGAATACTATCTTTAAATAGCCTACATGAGCTTACACAGAAGAACATTCTATTAAGACAGTAAAACATCCTCCTCACTAGCACACTATCTTGGTCTTTGAAAGTCAGATTGTGAAACACAAGTTGAATGATGACACTGGCTCTTGCATTGGTCACTAAGTTTGATATTAGCTGCCATTTCTCTTAAAATTCAAATCCTTTTGCTCCATAACTAAATATATAATTTAAAACCTCTTTGGACATCAGTAGACCATCAGCAAGACATTTCACTAAAATTCTGTGTCCTGCTCGCAAGCCTTAACTTCACAGCACCTGCTGCAGAACTTCAGTTTAGTCAGAATGTCACATTTTATTTATAGCTTACTACAAAGCCCTTTCATATATATTAAATGTTCTTTTCTGCATTTTAATTTTAAATAAATATAATTAATATAATAAATTTAAATAAATTTAATAAACTTGGGCTTCAAACTCAACAACTGTTTTGTATGTGATGAGTTCCTGGATTGCTTAAAATTAGTTAAGGCTTTTGATATAATTCAATTACTAAATTGCAAATCAAGTCCAAAGCCAAATGACTCTATGAAACTGGTGAAATAAATGGGTTAAGACCTTAAGAATTAGCACACTCATTAGTCAACAAATGGACTCACTCCATTTTGTAAGCTAACCTTGGTGAACCACAGAACTTAGCACCTCTTTGATTCATTGATTAAGAGCATCCACATGTGAATCATTTTCCTTTCAAGAACCATAACTGATATATCACTGGTCCTACACTGAGAACAAGAACCACTCTCTTCACAAAAACTGCCTTGTAAATGAAAAAACTGTTGGGTAAAGGGGAGATAAAAACAACTCTTGATGGAGTGTTTTCATTTACTCTGATACAGAAAATTGAAAGGGCTAGCAAAGAGTGTCATTGCTGACATGAAGAAAAAGACCTGTCATTAAAACATGTACTAATAATATTTACAGTGCTTATACCTCATTGTGTTCCTTGCCACAGTTTGGTGAGGAGATAGAGTGTCAGATCAATGACTATAGCAAGAACAAACAGCTGTCCTTTTCTGATAGTGCAGTGTCAGCAACTAGCTTCAGTTCATATGAGATGCTTAAGTACACGCACTTGACTGTTACTAGCAGAGAAACCTAAAAATACATCCCGTTCCAGTGAGGTGACCACTGCTCTCACAATTTGTGCAATCACTTGATGTTATTGTACATACTATACAGTCAGCTGACCAAATCAGCCAGAACATGCTTTGAAAATCTGTCATAATTAAAAGGATTAAAATTCCAGCTGCTACAGCCACGTGATTTTCAGTTGCTGTTGTAACACAAACATTAAAATAGCATAATAAAGGTTTCAGTCACCACACAATACTTCAGCTGCAAGTGCGAGCTCTCACTTTCTTCTACACCACAAGGTGTACGGAGCTGTATGTCCTTAGCATTGTCAAACCCAAAGTCTACTTACTTACTCTCCCCTACGTGAATTCTTTGGTGCCAATAAGGTAGGAAATCACAGCAACTCTTACTGCTATTAGAACCCTCCACTACTCAGCCACCTTTTATTCACCAAACCTATAAAGCTCAACTATCTTCGAGACTCTTCCCTCTATCAAAGCCGACTAAATAGGCCAACAGGTTATTAAATTACTGGTTCAAAGAAGTAGAAGAAGAGAGAGACACAAGCAGTACTACAGGTTTAAACTCCCAGGAGCATCCAAATCCACCCACAAGCAGTCAAACATATGCAAATCATTCTAAAAAATTCCCTTTTGTTTCAAGATTATAGAAGAGATTGCCATATTGCTGAATCTTCCATCTTTTACCCATGTATCGGGCTAAAAGAGTGTCTAACAAGTCTGGTAAGACGCAGAAACTTTCAGAGAGGAAATGGCCAAGTGAGAGAGAGATTTAACTGGTAGGTGGTTAAAAAAGGAAGGGTAAGGAAAAATAGGGCAAGAAGTAGAGAGCAATATTCTGCCAAAATAGAATTGGCAGTACGACAGATAATTACTGAACAAGCTGCTTTATTTTGCTATATCCTACCATGCATGGGAGAATAACTATCATTCACCTTTACTAACAGGTCTAACTATCAAATGCTTTGAACAAGCTTGCAGTCTTCTAGAAGGTATGCTTTTCTTGTCTTGCCATCCCTATCCTGCACAAAAAGTATAACTCTTTTCCTATCTAAAGGCCAACACCTCAGTCTATTATTACAATGGCATGGCTGCACTAACCTTCTATGTTATGCATGTTATGCTCCCCTTTTGTGTTTGGGGGTGCTGTTTGGGTTGGTTGGTTTGAGGTGTTTTTTGATTTATTAGTTTTCAACTAACTGATTAAAACATGAACCGGAGGTTCAGCAAGATGTCTTCGACACCATTTCAACTGGAGAATGGCAAGTGCCACCACTAGCTGCCATCCCTGCTTGAGGATGGTCTAATTCTACTCCTCAAGACTCCACGAAGTCTAAGGTTAAGCAGTCCCATCCTGACACTTCTCCAAAGCCAGTGCAGCCACTGTCCTTATATTAGGCAGCTGGGTACCTCAAATCCTTCTTAAATGTCTCTCCATAGGACTGGGAAGGCAGGGAGCAGGGACATACAGCAAAATTAATCTAATGCTACACCAATTTCCAACTACTCTTAAAAACGGTAAATTCAAAAGAACAACAACAAACAATATTACAAACTGTGAGTTATTAATGTGAAATAACATGGCTAAGAGGTGATAAATTTAAAGGTATGTGCTTCAATTGTGCAGATAATAGAGTAGTACATGTGGCCCTATTTTAATATCCTATATACTAGGCAATCGTTCTTTTTTACACAATTTTTCTGATTTGAAAGACAGGAACTTTGTGAAGCCTTGTATTTCTTCAAAATAGTTTACATCAGACATACTTTTAGGAAGTAGAACCCTTTCAGATGCCTTTTTCACACTTAAAATCTCAGCCTTACAGGATACAAATTACCCCACCTCCCACACTCAAGTTCATAAGGACAACCCTGTATTCTGTTACAACTAGGCAGATCAGAGAAGTTAAAAATATATTAAAACATTTGGACAGACACATTTTCACTGCATTCTCAAACATAAATTCATCCACAACAAAGAAGAGAGCATGTTCCCTGCCTGGCAGTGACTGCACACATTGGACATACTAGAATGAGTCTATGTTATTTTTTTGTGAATCACTGAACACATGAGAAGGAGCTTCAGTTACTAAATCCCAAGCTACTATACAAGTAGTATGCTACTTCTACCATTACCATCATAGTCTAGAGCAATTTATATGTATTACACAAAAGAAGCAGAAAAAGGTCATACTCAAAACACAGCTTCTTATTGCAAGAAAAAAACCTCAGGGGGATACAAACTTCTGGAAAGATTCTAGTTTTACCAGTGATCTAGCATCAAAGGATTACGTACCAAGTGCTTTTTGAAGCATAAGTTGAAGTTATCCATCCACCTCAAAAAAAACCCAGATCAAAACAAAAAGAACTTCTAACTACAGCAAAAATAGCGAGCATTAGAATTATAATGAAGTGCAACTTTTCTATGTCAAACTTATAAAGAAAAGCTTTTCCATGTCTGCTCTGCCCTAAACATCCTATTACAGGAGCTGACCTGTATTTTGCATTCTTTTGAGTAACACTTTCACAGTTCCTTTCTCCCCAATGCCAAACCATCGTCCTCCCATTCAGAGAATTCAGTGAGGTATTTCCTCTCAAATCATTGCAGCCAAAAAAAAATACAATTCAAGGGGAAAATGACCCAAAGCAAAACACTGCTTTTACTGAAGTGGACCCTTAACACTGATGCCCTACATGTCTAGCTTTGTCCCGTTTTAGAATACAAGCTCTGATGGAATGATAGAACACTTTCTTCTATCACTATTAAACTTTATGAGTGTTAAAAATCAAAACCAAAACTACTAGGCTTTTCCTTAGAGTTCTTCTGTGACAGATGTGCCGTGCATTCTTGTCCCCTTGACACATTCCCCGAAGAAGAAACCCTAAGGCCTCAATGTACATTTGGCCACACACTGACACAGGACAACCACACCAGGAACAGCTACACTTGCTGCCTGGCTCAGGCACAAAAGCAGTCTACCTGTTGAGATGGTGACAGGGCAGAATCAGCTAGAGAGCCAGTAGATTTCATGTGTAAAGAACTTCTGAACTTGAACGCAGTGCTATTCCTTGATTGCTGCAGGCTCTGCAAGAAATGAAATCAGAAGTAAGGTTTCATTTCAGGGGTACAGATTGCTTTCCGTATGCACAATCCTCTGTAAAGGTCACGTGCTTACATTATCTGGATGTTGAAATATTTTGCAGGTTTTATGAAAAAATAAACAAGTTTTTAACAGACTTTTCAAGTACAATCTAAGTTCTATCATTTTATCTTATTGCTAGCTGTTAGTCACACTAGATGGTCACCTATTTAGATTTAAGGCTAGAGGAGATTTATATTAAAAGTTATATTCTGACTTACTTCACTTAATTCTTTGGTTTGGCCCACCAGGAGCCACTTAAAACAAAACAAGTTAAAGATTGCAACAGCTGGAGAACAAAAAAAAAAAAAATAAAAAATAAAGTTTGATTCTTTTACAAACTGCATTTCAGTCTAGTTAAAATTTGTCCAGCTTCAGTCTTCAGACGTAAGAATTTTTTAAGCAGTTGCTTAATATTAAAAAGCTCTTTTCTGTAACAAACTGCTGCTTCCATATGCTCACACCCATAGATTATCCCTAAAACTTAACAAAGGTGCAACCGCGGTGAACAATGATATCCTCATCCCCAGATATCATCTCACAAATCCTTCAGGAAAACAGAAAAGAAAATAAGCCATTTCTCAGAAATTAGAAACAGAACCACTGGAAAAAATAATGCATTCTCTATTACAGTAGGTAGTTTTACCCACCCAAAAGAAGCCAAAAATAAATCCTTCTTCTTACATAATATTTTAATTCATAAGCATTTTTGCAGAATTCCTGACCTTTGTATATTTACAGAGATCAGGCCAAAAATCTTGTTAATATACCTTTTCAGGTCTTACTACACAAGTTTAACCAGTTCCCACGGCAAAATAAGAAAACAACTTTATAGTAAACTGAATGTGAACACAATTGTTCTCCAAGATCCCAGACTGAAATGCAGATGTTATGTACTCTGTGCATATAAGGTTATTTTTTCTATTAAAAATAAACTCTTGTTAGTAGAAGATGGCCTGACCACTGTACAGCAAAAATATATAGTACAACCCCCCACACACATTTAACAGACCCCCCACTGCAACAGATAATACTAAAGTAGAAAAGATAAAGTTTGCCCTAAAATATTTTGAAAAATTACAAAGTAGAACAGAAAGAATAGGAGAACAAGAACAGAGACAGTATTAACTACTTTAACCTATTTTTTCAGATATTTCACTTTCTTACCTAATGAAAGACATTTTTTGTAGCACCTGTTAACCTTTTTCCCCCTTCCGAGCTGTTTGGTTTTAAAACCAATAGTAAAAAATATCAGTTTCAAAGAAAACTATTTTCTAAACAAAAACTCACCTATCTCAAATAGTTGATGACAGGAAGCTGGGAATATATCTCATACTGAGCATGTTATACCAGCTCTTTCAATATTTTTTTAACCTGAATGAAGAACTGGAAAACACAGAGATCTACACTACGCTTTTGTGCAGGGTTTTAGGACATACAATGAGTCATCAATTTCTGATCTCTAATCCCAGTTAGACTGCCTTTTCCAAATGTTAACAGGCTTGATGCTATTACTTTTCCCCCAAAGACTCCAGCTGAACATTCCCATCCAAACACATTCCATAGCTGATGACAATAGTGACTCAGCTAAAACAAGGTTTTCTAAGAGCATTACAGCTATGCCAATAAAGTGTACTCCTAAAAAGATCCTGTTTGCAATGAATCTGTCACTACAACAAGTTACTCTGTCCCATAGGACTTCTGGAAAACTACAGTTTCTACTAGAGATGCTTCCAAATAGACAAATAAATAAAAAGCTTAAACTTCAACAAAGTAAACACCACCCACCTACTGGCACCTATGTAATGAAGTCTGAACCAGGCACCACTACTCAACAACCAACCTGAACCACTACCTTAAATTTTATATGAAAAGCTGTAACTATGCCAATTAGAATTTTACCTCACTGAGCCTCTCGCTCTCATGCCTTACATTTTCATCATGATTTCACATTAAGAGCTTAGATCAATGTTTGGCATTTGGTAAACAGCAGCACAGTCTACTCAATTAGATGTTCTACAGACTGTAAGGGTTTGCAGGGTATTTTAGATTCAAGTAGCGTTAACAGATTACAATAAAATTAAAATAAGACATCAAGTCTCACCTCAACAACTATTAAAAACAGTAGCTTGCAAAGTAAGTCAGAATCTAGAGCTTCGCTGCAACTTTAACTCTCTTGGCCTGTTTTAGACCAGTTTATATTACAAGATATTTTCAGTCTTTTTCCCCTCATTCAATATTGAGACTAGGTAGTGCCCAGACACTTAGGACAGCTTACATAGGATTTCTTTGTAACCCTCACTTAATAATGTAACTAATTGTTTATTTGTGGTCTGTTCAGGAATACTTACTCCTTATACAATCTAACCATCTCACCAACAAGTACTCTAATTATCTTTATTCTTATTGTGAGATAAGGAAACTGAAAGCGAACTGTCACCAGTACAATGATCACTAGATAAATGATTTCGTGATCCCATCTCTATACCATTGGATCTCATTGCCAGAGGCAGACAGCATTTGCCTCATTTGAGACAGAGCTCACCAAAGAAACAGGTCTATCAATGGGAAGGAAATTTTATTTGTTCTTCTTAGTTCAATTGGACTGAATACAATGCATAAGTTTGTTACAAAGCTGAAATCCACAGCAGCTACAGAACTCACTTGAAGACTAATAGCCATAGGCTTTCTTCTTCAAAAAGGTACTACAAGGCACTCTTCAGGACTCAGGTCAAAAACCTGTTTGTCCAAAAACGTGCAGAAATCTTGCCCAGAAAGTTTCCAACCAGGTATTGCTAGTTACACTCAGCATTTATTTTGCCCATTAGACTTCTAACATCAAAGTTGGAGGCAAGGGAAATATAATCCAAATTTAAGAAGTCAACTAAGTAAAAGAAGAATTTAGTACAAACGAAAGAACATTAAAGAAGCTGCTTTTGCATAGCCCTTGCCCATTCTGCTGGTATTCTGTTTTATAACACCTAGCTTTGGAAAAGAATGAGACAGAGACCCCACAAAAGTCTCAAACTTGCAACACAACCCCAATTCAGCCTTTGAATCTCTTTCTTCACTGGATTAAATTGGATCACTATGGAGAAATTATGCACAGATATTTACACGCATATAGAGAGGAAGATGGATTAAAGTTATTTTTCACTGTTCCAGCTGCTTATCAACCAAAGTTCTTCTAATAATACTTTTGTACTTTTTGGGAAAGAGGTGGAGAATGGAATATCATAAATAAGCATAACTAACACCGGCATTAACAGGGATGCATGAACTTTAACCCTCCAGATCACAGCACAAGTTAAGGTGTATGACGTTAACACGCAGCAGAAGGCAGCAGCTGTCCAGGCAAAGGACTTAGCCGTGGAGTGCTACACAACAATTCTAGAGCAAGCAGAGGGAGATCTCTTGCCTAAAGCACTAGGCACAAGCACAAGCAAGGTGATACTGTCGCTACAGCAGCACATGCCCAGTTTTGGATTAGTATGCTAAAACACACTTATTCTGGCACATTAACAACATAATCAGCAAAAGGGAAACAAGGATTATGAAAAGCTCCTCAGCCAAATCCGAGGGCAACTTTAGAGAACAAAAGAAAGCCGTCTCTCCAGCCCACGGGTTTTCTCCCTGGAGAATTCAGAAGAGCTGCTGCAAACAACGGTGGCACTAGAACTTTTGGAAGTGAGGCCACACAACTGTTTTGATGTGTGCACCGTTCAACATGCTGTTGTCATCTCCCTATATGCTTCCAATTGCCGACCTGTGGGGTTACAGAGGTACAACTACGCGTCCTTCTTCACTTTCATAAAGGAGGAAAAAAAGGTTCCAAAGCATGTCAATAATAGCCACCAAAGAACGAATTGAGAGAAGAGACAAACCACCACCTCTTGCGTGCTCTGAGCACTGCTACTCGAAATACACGAACGCGGGGGATTAGAGAAGGATTTCAGCAATACCTCTGGATTATTTGCTCTCTTCCCCTCTCCTTCCATGCAGAGACTCTCCGACTGCAGTCTCGACAGCACCGGGCAGACCCCGGCCCTACCCCTTTCCCACGTACTATCGCGACACCCCGGACAGCGCTGGCAGCACCCCCGAGCGAAGAGGAAGCGGCAGCGTCAGGGCTCACTCCGCCACCGCCCGCTCCCGGCAGCCGCGGGCCCGCAGAGGGGCCAGACGCGGGGGCGGGGCGGCCACCCTACATGGCACGTTACCACCGGCACACACTCAGCACTTTGGGCCCTGCGGAAGCCGTAGCGGGGGGAGCCGGCAGAGAGGAGGGGACACCGGCGAAGCACGCACACCGAACCCTCCGAGGCCTCCGCCAGGGGCTGCGGGCAGCGCCGCCCCCGCCTCCCGGCCGGGACCTGTCAGGGACGGCGGTGAGCCGCCACCAAGCCCCGGCAGCCCCCACCCGGCCGCGGCCCCGGGCGCTCGCCCCTGCCGGGCCGCCATTTGTTTACCACCCGGCTGCCAGGCAGCCGCCGCCAGCCAGGAGCGGGACGCGGCCCCGCCGAGGGGGCAGGCCCGGCTCAGCCCACCGTCGGCGGACAGCTGCGGCTCACCCGTCCCCGTCGCTCGGCAGGCAGGAGGCCGCGCAAGAGGCGCGGAAGGCTGCGCCGCGCCTCGCCCTTTCCCCCGCCGGCCTCTCGCCGCCGCGGCGCTCGCTTCGCTTCGCCTTCTCCCGGCCCGGCCTCGCCTCACCGCCCGCCGGGCTCCCGCGCGGCACCGCTAACGGCCGCGCCCCCAACGGCCGCGCGGACGGCCGGTCGCGCGCGGGGAGGGGAGCGGCGAGGCTGGGCGGTGCGCTGAGAGCGCGCGCGGCGACACAACGCCAGCTCCGCCTTCCCGCCCCCCGGCATCAAGGGGCGGGGTGACGGCACGGGGGCGCAATGCCCCGGATGTCGCGGTCTGGGCGGCGCGCGTGCGCCGCGGGGTAACCGTTGTATGTGTGCGCGTGGGCTGCTGGCCGCTGGGGCCGGGCCTCGGTCCCTCTCGCCCTGCACAAACAGCCCAGCCCCAACGGCGAGGGAGAGGGGCCCCCAGGGGGCCCTGGGCCCTGCCCTCCCCTCCCCGGGCAGCCTTGGAGCCGGCGTCACCTGGCAGTGGGGTTACCGCTCATGAAGCTGCCCTGAGCCTCAGTAGGCTGCCGCTGCAGGCGGTGGAACGGGCAGGGCCTGAGCAGAGGGCACAGCTGCTGCTTTTTGTCCAAACAACTCCCTCGGCTCGCCTGAGAGCGCTGGGGGACGCAGCGGCACTGGGCCTTGCTGTCACCACAGCAAAACATTTCATGCCAGCCCGTTCGACATACGCATTGCTGGTATCACCAAGAGGCGTGGATAACGCTTTTCTTGGTGCATGTTTGGCTCATGGTCATCCTGCAGGCTTCTAGAGCGCTGAGCAAAAGGGTTTTTTTTCCCCAGAAACTTGGGTGTTGAGCCTGGCTTTGCAGGTTCCGCACTTCAGTCTGTGGAAGCCAACTGTTCAGGGGGCTGTAGCTAGGCAGGAGTTAGACAGGGTGTTAGAGCTGTAGGGGTCCTGATTCCTGGTACGCGTGTCGTATTTTTGAGGGGATACAGTGTGTCTTGTGGTCCTGAGAGAAAAGCAGTTTTAGACGATACCCTTTTTTCAGAAGGAACGCACAAGGTTAAATGCATTTTTTGACCACAGAAGGTACAGGTTGGGAAGATAAGTTTGTTAATTCACAAGAAATAGTATTCTTTCTTTAGACTTACTGTTGAAAACCTTGTTTGTCTGCACCCAGTTTCCAAAGACTGTTTTTCCCTGCCATCTGTGTAGATTTCTGTTTGAGGGAGGTTGTAGGTGTTTAAGAGCAAGCCAAATGGATTCTCTAAATCTCTTAGCGCTTAACCCAAGTTTGGAGGGGAGTAAGTAAAGGATATGACTGTTGCAAGCTTGGTCGTTTAGCATCTTAGAAGGTTCTCACCTTTTCTTACTCTAAAAATAGGAGAACATGAAAGAAAGATGTAAGCCATCATTTTCATGTTAGGTATGTAAGGCAAAGCCTAAGATGACCTTAATATGAGACATCATTGCCAGCTCTTCCTATAATAAGCACTCTCAGGTTTGCCCCACCCTTATACTGCAGCCTTGATCTTCCTTGATCCTGAGGACAGGCCCTTTCTTTCCTTCGTGGGTTTGATTATAGGATCAGGACATAATGATCTAGCCAAGTGAGCTCCAGAAGATGGTAGGGATTGGCTCCGTGACTCACAAAAGCCAAGCAAAATAATTTCATCTGCTCAGCAGGCAATTATACAAATTGCTGGGCAGAATCTGTATAGACAGTCACTGGTTTTTGCAACTGCGTCATGTTGGAAATGTCTTCTGTGGGACAGGTGAAGTTTTCTGTGCTGCTTATTCTCACCACAGCAGAGTATACTCTGTGGCTGACTGAGATCAACCTGCTGCAAAGGTATTAATTACATAGGGTGTTGCAGTGCTTTTGTCTGGATTGACTGGGTGCTGGGACTGGGCTTCTATGACAGAAGTGGGGCTTTTTATTTTAATTGCATCTTTTGAGTGAGGAGAATGAATTTCTGTGGCTTGAACTTCTTTTCTCATACCTCGTCTGAGACTCCGGTCATTTGGTCATTCAGGGAGGAATCTGCTCCTTCTTTAATGCTTTAGTGTGTATACTTGCTCACAGTCCCAGAGCTATCCCCGCTTCTACTTCACCTGACAATTATCATCATTCTTATGAACTGCTATTTAAGGTAATCAGGCAAGTTATAATCATACAATTTGGCTTAGTACCATTGACCTACAAGCCAGAAGGTCTTTGGGGATTCAGTGGGTGAACAGCTGGAGAAGCTATTTTCTACTGGCTTAAATCCAAAATGAATGAAACTTCATTCTGGTTACTCATAAATGGAAAATGAGTATCTGTGTCTGGTCCAGTATTGTTCTGTACATGACACTGTCACTGAAGTCAATGGAAGAGTGAAGTGTAAATTGATTCTGGAGGCAGTGTAATTCAGGTCTTTCCCCTCGTCTGAAGCAAAGCCTGTATCAAATGCCAAGGCAGTTGCTGAGGTGTGCAGACAATCTCCTGTAAGCTGGTAACTGTATGTGAAATAAAACACATTTGTTCCTAAGTCTGTAGAAGGTGCAAATTATTTGCTGTCACTTTCTAATAAATGTGAATTATTTAAGCGCTTTCTAGTTTCAAATTCTAACGATCACAGTTCAGTTTTGTCACTGACAGGTAGTTGTGTCTGGAAATTCTTTCTACGTGGAGTTGTAGAGGGAAAAAAATTACAAATGTTTCCGAAATGCATTTGCAAGTAGATTTGCTAATGCGTGAGCGTTCGTATTTAGCCATGTGTAAAAATAAACAGCTGAGATCTGCCCACAAAGCCACATATGCAATTTGCACTGCACAGCTTTGAGAGCAGGATGTTTCCAAACAACAGAGACCTCAGAAGAAGTTTTTTGCACCTCCTGGGTTTGTGTTTTCAGCCTAGGCCCATTGAGAGATGTGATACTTACTTTAATGCCTCCATGTTTATACCTTTCCATGCAAAGCCTCTCTCCTCTCTAACAAGGTTCCTCTTCTATCATTAAAGAAGCCTGTAAATAGCCTAGAGATTTGAAGTAGCAGAGTAATCAGGTTATCTTTTGTAAAGCTTTTTGATGATAGTAACATTTGAGCTTTTCAAACATCTCATACATGGATTATAAAAGAAGCTGCTGGAGAAGCTTTTGTGAATTTTGGGGTTTGGTGTTGTTTTGTCATATTCCATCTTTAATGTGAGAAGGACTTTTTAGTAGGAGAATCTACCCTAACATCAGGTCAGATGTCTCAATGCCAGCATAATTGCCCACCTGCCTAGTTACAACCATGAAAGCCGTGGTGGGTGGGTACCACGTATGTTTTGTGGGAATTTTTGGTGAGCTGACTCATGTACTGGCAAATAAATATGTTCAAGTCAATAAAGTTTTAATCCCGCCAAATTGGACTCGTGACAAATTGGTTGATTACAGACCGATGGAGTAGCACAATGGAAAGCATCAGTGCTTTCAGAGTGGAAAAAAAATAAGGTGCTGTTGCATGGAAATTTGTCTGCAAATCTAATGAGTGGATGTATTAATGAATACTTCAGTATGTCATTATAATCTTTGAAATGCAATCCCATTAATGGATTGAATCACTGTCCCAGGACTTCCAGCAGTCATTGGGCACTGACTTCACCCTAACCCACCCTTTTTTTAAGACAAACGTGAAAACTGTCAGATGCTGGTTATGTTCAGAGTACTTTTTCGTAGGTAAAAAACGCACACCATGATATACCTGTAATAAATTACTGTGTTTATATCTATCTCAGCTATTCTTAGTAAACTACACTGGTCTGAAAGCAAACACAATACTGAGACATTAGTTCTCTGACATCTTCAACTATCTCAAAATGAAAACGATAAACTTAACGGTTAATTAGAGGAGGCACCCTCTGATCTCTTGTGATAATTTAGACCAAAGACTGTAAAAAGTTAACAGAGAAATCTGCAGATCACGAGGCTGTTTCTGAGTTGTAAAAACACATCATAGTCAGCTGCACTAGCAGAGAAAGGTTTGCTCTTCTTAGTGGAAATAAAAGGTATCCAAAGATTCCAGTTATGATTAAATCTGCCATCAGTGCTTCCTCAAGGACTAAGTTTTCAACTGGCAGAAGTTTGGTTTTATCTGGAGAGAAAACAATAGGCAGTGTTTGTTTACAGAGGAGCTTCTTCCAATGAGATCTAAGTGACAGTAAATTATCTTAGTATAGATCAGGTTTCCCCAATTTAAAAGCATTTATAAAAGAACATTTCTGAAGCAAAACAACAGCACAGAAACAATGTGTACCAGTTTATTTAATTTGGAGAAGGGGTACTGCACCTGAAACTCTTAGGAAGTAGTTAATAATCTAGGACAGAGTGTGAATGGGTGCAAAAATGATTTCTTTGTTACTTACAATATCCTCTTCACTTTTCGCTTTTATTTCCAGTTGTCGTACAGGCAGGAGGAATAGAGTGGGGTTGCTAAAGGAGCTAAGCAAGGGACAGATACTAAGAATGCTTTTGTGCCATACACACATGCAGAATATGATCATCTGGGATCTGATACTGCCTCTTCGACTAAGGTGTTGCCTTTGTGGGGAGGAGGCAGTTTTCAGCCCTGTGGGTCACTCTTGTTGTTTCACAGAGGCTTCATCCTCCCTGATGCAGCTGGGAGGATGAATCAGTCTACGGTCCGAATGGAAGACTCTCCATGATGTGATGTTGCATCTTCCATTATGGGTGACATCTAGTCTAGACAGCACTTTAGGACTGAATTCTTTCTTAAGGTGTCTAAATTGTGTAACAGTGTAGTTACGTAGGAACCTGGTGGAGCTGTGTCTGATTTGGAGTAGTGGAAAGAGGGAAGAGCTGGGCCCTCGGACACCACGTTTGCGAGGAGCTGTGGGAATGGCTGAGTTTTACATGGCAGCATCAAGGACACCTCTCAGCTCAAGGCAAGTTTGGCTTGCAAGCTGCAGCGCTCAGGAGGACCATTGTACCTCCTGGGCTAAATAGCACAAAATTGTTTTTTAGTGGAGATGGAGTGCCACATTTAACAAATAAAGGTAACAGTAATATAACACTTTTATTGGATTTCATTCTCTTTGGCACTAACAAGTACTTTGTCTAGCAAAACTTAAGCAATTTTTATCTACTAATATTTTTATTTATTTCATATGTTGGAGGATATTCTTACTAGACAGCCTTGCCATAATGTTTGCCCTTTCTGTTTTTAGAGATTCCAAGCTACATTATTTGTTTTAGAAATGAAGATTCTATTTCAGAGCTATTGTATTTTAAAGTCAAATGTTAGCTAGCATTGACTGAGGTGATTGAGTCAGAAGGCTTAGCAAGATTCATTCAGCCACTGGTACTTTTTGTTTCTTTTAATTTTTTCCTTACAAAACTGAATTGGCAGTGTGATAAATGCCACTTCAGCATTTTATCTGAGGCAGAAAGGAGCTGAAGGTCAAGTGATAGAACTACACCAGGTGATTGAACTTGGGAGTACCATGGAGGGCTGCAGGGGGAAGCAAGGGTCAAAATATCATATACACAGTACTGCCTGCTGGGCAGCCCTGTAGCTTATTTCTGGCTTTGGCAGCATCACAGTAGGGGAGAAGGTGCAGTCGGGACTCACTGTAATGCGATTAGAGCTGGTTGGTTCCCCAGTAAACTATCAACCATACTTGCCTCAAAACTTCTACCTTTAGCTTTTATCGCAGCTTGCTGACAGGAAGGCAAGGTAGCTCCCAGTCATTAGGACTGTCAGGAGGCAGTGTATTCGTTAGTCCTACAGGAACATCTGGTTGGGTTGTGCACATACGTGCTAATCTAAAAGATTACACTGTCAAGGAAATCAAGCCCCTTTCTGACATATGTGCATGAGTACATTTACATTTTTTTGGATTACAGTAGATTTCAGTTTTAATCTGCTCAAAGAGTGATAAGAATCCAACTTCAAAGCAGTGTCACGGTTTTTACTTTAAAAACATACTGGTGATTTGCACCAGGCTACATAGAACTTTTTTGTCTAGTGAACCACTTTATGAAATCACTTGGAGTTGCTTTCCTGTTGTCTGTTAGCATTTGCTTGATGGGACCATAAGAAATCGCGTGAGTGAGGAATGGAGTTGAGTCTCTTTTATTTCTGGTCATTCTGCCATAGTTAGTACAATTCTTATATAAGAAACTGCACGTTGTCAGGCCTGTATATGCTTCTCTAAAAAATCTAGTTGATTAATTCATGCACCAAACTGCTTCCTTAGAAACCAAAGCTCACCAAGTAGAGGAAAACGCAGCTCTGCCAGGTCTGTGCGGCCCTGCATAGGAGCTATCCTCTTCAAAGAGAGTGCTCTGACACCTATATATACAGACCAATATATCACGTACTCCACAGACACAAGACACAGCTTGTCCTGCAGCCAAAGCAGGAACATCTGCTACTCAGAGGACTTGTAGTGGAACATTAACTTTTCTTCTAGACAGGCTCGTTCCAAGTCATTTGAGGTCAATAGTGGCCCGAACCTGGAGCTATAGACAGCCTGAGGCAGCTCGCACAGGTACAGCTGTACCAGAGTATATTTCCTACCAGTGCAAATCAATGTTGTTCTTGCCGAAGGTTTTCTTTTGTAAGAGTATCATTCACAAAGAAGTACTAGCAGTCTACCTGAGAGTGAATTCCTAATCACATATGCTTTTAGTCATACCGGGCATACACTCAGCAGCAAGAACAATAAAATAGGTTATGCGGTTTAAATTTGGACATTTCACTCTGACACCATGGGGTTTTTGTTGACTCCCCCAACTGTGCTTATGTTTCAGAGCTGTTAACAGCAATGCTGGTCACATTCAAAATGGGAAAGGTTACTTGTATATATTAGAGCATGAAACACTAGGACGATAAAAGGAATACTGGAAGATACTTTAGGAATTGAGCTCAGGCTTGTAACATACCCTTTTAGTTTGTGATCTTGAAAGATTTCTGTTTCTTGGTCCCTAGTATTTGCAGATATGACAAGAGGAAATGTCCATATCTGCTTGTTGAAGCCTATATTTCTGTCTATATTATACAGAATATTATATATTTATGTATTATATATTAATTTAGATATTATATTGCTATATTATATAGAAATATAGTTCTTGTCAGAGCTTACTCTGTCATATGGAGCAACTTTCCGCATACATCAGAAATTCTCAGCTATGGATTAAATTTTGGTGACTGGCAGATGCAAGGACAACTACTGTGGCTATTTCAAAGAATGGTTAGCACACTGTTGTCTTTTCATGACAGAACTGGCGGACGTATCATAAGCAGATAAATCAGGCAGTTTTGTCATGGCGATGAAGGACACAGGCCTGTCAGCGTGATAATCTAGTCGGAACGGGGTATAACCAGGAGAACAATATTACAGTGAATCCCCAGATTTATAAGTATGTGGGGAAAATGATGTACAGTAACAGTGCATTTTTAAGCTATCTGTAAAGTTGGCCTTTTATAGTAATTTCCTTGTTTCCTCTCTTTCTTTCCAAGCAGGCTGATTCAACCTATACTCTGCAAGAGAAGATAGACCACTCCTTCATATTAAATGCTTCTGCCTGCAATCACAGGTCAAATCTGGCATCCTGCACACTCCCTTTTTCCAAGGACAAAGCCTTCCCTCTCTCCAAGCACTAAATATAGGGATCAAGTTCTTGCGAATGATGCTGGGGAACTCCGCTGAGCAATGCTAGTGAATCTCTCAGCATCTTGGTTGGAATGGGGAAGGGAATTCCCAAAGTGGTCAGTCATCTGGGGAAAGATCTTGATATGCTCAAGATCATGACATTGTCCTGGTCCAGTTCTCCAAAAAGAGTACATTTCAAAAACAAGACTGAGGATTAAGGAAGAACTTTCACCATCCATAATAAAACAGATCAGGATTCAGAAATTCTACCCCCTTCACACCCTTGCAACATACCCAGAACTGAACATCCAGGTCAGCTGCAGAGACGAAAATAAAACCTTGCTTCACTGATTGGGCTCTCAGCCCATAATTCCCTCCAGTCACAGCTGTGCAGGGAAGTTACTAGGGCTGTAGCTTTCTCTCCTCCTTCATAAATACATGTGCTGGAAGTTTGAGAATGTCCCACTCAAAAATATTGTGCAATACCAAAGAGAGAGATCTGCAGAAGGAGTCAATAGGCAGGACTTCATTTGTAGCCGTAAGATTTTCTTAGACATCGCGAGCGCTAACAACTGGGTAAGACTGAGGAAGGCTTCTGCCCATACTTTAGACTAAGAATTCAATGTCACTTTCTTCCAAAAACCTAAAAAATCTCTGTGGCAAAAATCTACCTTAGTCTACAAAAAGAGAATTGACTCAACCACAGTGAATAGATGCTGATGTTATTAGGCTGCACGTTTTGAAGATCGAAGGTTGGCCATGCATTTTTAAGGCTTTCTTATCCTCCCTTATCACTTTTATTCATATGGATGAGTAAACGCAACACAGCTATCATTTATACTAATACACACAAAAGGAGATTCAAGTCCCTTTAAGACAACCAGTAGTGGGTAACCTCTATGATCAAGTCAAGACCAACTCTGCAGATATATCCTGTCTTTGTTTCTCACATTATCAACGGTCAGTACGCAATATGCCCTGCTGGGTCCTCTGGCAAGAGACCTTTGGTTAAATCCTAGTAGAATGCAGTTTTGCACAGATGATTAAATATTAACACAAGGCGATGAGGCCGGTGTGCTGCTTCAGGATTGCTTAAATCATGGAGCTTTTAGAGGTCTTGATTTACATAATTACAGACACTTGCCTAAAAAAAAAGGCTTAATTGCTATTGAACGGGGGTTATATTGTGATGCCCGGGATGTTTCTTCCATCCCTGTGTCCTGATCAATCTGTGCAAGTTCAAAAGCCTCATGACAAGGTGATGGAGTCGAGCTTTATTGGTTTCATTTTAACAAACTAAGTCACTAAGTTCATTCTAGGTGGAGGTGTTCCCTCTTCCCCTCACTACTGGCCCAGATTTGGGAAGGGATGTGAAAAAGTAATTTCTTAAAGGTCTTTTCCAATCTAAATGATTCTGATTCTATTGTAGATGTGGCACTTAGGGCCATGGTTTAATGGGACTTGACAGTGTTAGGTTTACGGTTGGACTTGATGATCTTAAAGATCTTTTCCAACCTAAATGATTCTATGATTCCTTATGGTGCCATAATCTCCTTTTCCCCAGTACTGGATGAGGCTAGGTTAGGTCCTATTAGGAAAAATAAAATAAATAAGGTGCAATGGTAAGTGACTTATTTATGCCCTTCAAAAGTATTTTATTAATCTGATGACCTTGGATTGCTGAGCTTTTGAATCACAAGATAAAGTAAGCAGTGATTTAATAGGATCACATGGTGCTAAAGGTTTTGGTTTTTTCTTTTTAAAGGCAGTCCATGCTGTTCTGTGGACAACTTACGTAACAAAGTCTTAAGCAATAAATGACATTTATGTCTGGAAACAGAAGCAAACCCTAGTATTGTTTTTCTCAGACTTTGCTTGTTGAGTGCATCTGCAATCTTGTGACTTTCAGACCTAGCATCTGGTTTAGAGTCCATTTACAAAATGTCATACTGCCTTCTGCTTTGATTTCTTCCCTTGTTTAATGTCAGCATGGTGGCATTTCAGATATATCTTTAAAGAAACAAAGTGGTTCATAAAACCTTGTTGTCATGAAGCAGCTGCCATTAATGTCTAAACCTCTACCACCTGAAACCTATCAAGCTGATATTGTATTTTGTGGCATAGTAGCTCGTAAGCACTGAGAATACGATATAATATTTTCTCTTCTGATCTATAAAATATTTCCCCTCTGGGCTTTGAATAATAAATCTTCTTGCTACTATCATAACACTATACGATTCCACAGCATAAGAGAATCTGTTCTTCTGGATGGAATATTATAGTGCTCCCATTAGAAAATTCCTCTTCTATTTCAAGAGCCCATAATTCATTAGCTGAATGCTTGCAAATGTCACCTAGTTACAACTCCTCTAGGAACAAGTAATACTGCGTGCTTTGTGGTACCACATTACATTGTCTGATCAGAGAGAGACAAATTCTTTGCTGTTTGTTTTCCTTCGGGACTACAAGTGTCTAATTTAAGCTGTAAACTACCATCAGTACAGATCTTTTTTTCTATGCACAACAGTGGACAGGCTGCCCTAGAAATAATATAAAGTGTCAGTCCAAATAATGAAGGCAAAGCACAAATTGACTTTGATGGGGACTTTTGCCTCTTTAATCATGGTTAAATAGTTTGCTATCTAGCCATAAATGTAAGGCTAAAATAAAAACCTTTGCTGATTGCTCCTTGGTTTCATTTCTGCTGAGTGATTGCACAGGCTTGCAGTAAGAATTCTTATTGTAAATGGGGATGCTAAAGCCCCATGTTTGGATGCTTTGCTCTGGGGTTCAGAAACTCCCATGTGAGGAACCTGCTCTCAGCTTTTTAGGTTGGCCCAGCAGTAACACAACTTCATCTTTGTCCAGTTAGATCCAAAGGTCATATATCTTTTATTCTGTGGAACCGATTGTATCAAACATTGAAGAGATTTGACTTAACAGAAGCATCCAGTGGCTAGACCTGAGATTCATGCATCCCACAAAATAATCAAAATTAGAACTAAAGGAGTCAAAGTCATATTGAGAAAAGCAGAGGAGAGTGAGTTTGCTAAATTTTAATAATAAGTGGCTTCTTATTCAGAAGATAATTTAGAAAAATATATGAACACCATTTCACTGTAAGAAGTCCCAATTTCCACTTCATTTTTAAATAATAATTTTCCATTTTCACATCACTTTTAAAACATTTTTAAACATGTTAGCTTTTCTGCACATTGTTAAAATTTAAAATTGTCCCTTAAAGTGAAAGCTGTGATGATCATTGTGTTGAAAGATCTAACAGTAAAATTGCAAGGCAGGACACCCTAAAATTACTGGCACGCAGGTTTCTGGATTCATTCCAGAAACTATTTGAGTGCTCCCACAAAAAATTACATGAAGGGTTACGTGCATCCAGCTGCAGGCCCCAAGAGAGAGGCCAGACGTTATAAAGAAACCTGTGGAGGGGGGACAGCTTCTGCTAACTTGCCTGTTTGGCTCATCAGTCACTAACCTCTTCTGCAGAGTGGTCCAAGTTAAGACCCGCTGCTATGTAAAATACTTGTTTCCCTTCTCAGCTGAGCTGGTAAACCAGCAGAGGTGAGGATTTGGAGAGGAAGACGTGATGAGCAGCTGGGAGATGGCAATAGAGCAATATCTTAACCTGGATCAAGAGCAGCTGATAGTTTGTCAGACGGCAGCCCACATCCCTGTCCCCGCCATCTGCACCACCAGCTATTGCTCATCCCCAGCTTGTCATTCCGTTCATTACCCGCAGATAAACACATTAGGTTGGCATTTCCGCTCAAATTATCATCAGTGAAAAGGTAATATATTTAAATTACTAGCAATCTTCATTTTACTAATTTATAGAGATGAACAGCAAGTTCCTTGTAGAATTATTTTTTGCGCGGGTTTACAGAGGTATCACAGTGCAAAGCTACATTTACTTAACGTGTTTAAAGTTTTCCTTCCTGTGTTGGCTAGTGGCTATTTTGATGCGTTCCTAAATTCTGGAATAAAATTATATGAGGACTTATAGGAATATGACAGTATGTGTGGCAGCATGGTCAGACTACATATAGTTCAGCTAATGATCTTATAATAGAGTTGGTCAATATATAGAATTTCTCCTCTATGGAAAATTGCCACTTCGACTTTTCATTTTGTCATGAATTGAAAGGAAAATGTAGATTTTCAAAGTCTCCCATGAAGTAAGAATTCAAGAAAATAGTATTTGAAAGTGTCAGACAGCTCTTTTTGAAGTATTTCATCTCATAAAGTAAAGATCTTTGCTTGGAATAGTTTCAACCTTATTCATAACCTATTACGACAAAACGAAGCATGCTGGATTGTACGAAAGCAATAATTCTTTCCATTGCTTTTTTTCTAAAAGCCAATATTTTCCTGTGGAACAATGCTCAACTTCACAGCATGATTTTTCTAACAAAAAAAAATGGTGTTCAGAAAAATTTCAGTCAACTCTAGTTTCAAAATAATATTTAATGTATGATGTAGGAATACAAACCTTTCTTCTATAAAGGAGTACTGGAGAGTGTGGGAAGGGTCTTTTGTTGGTGTGGACCAGCAGTTTTCAATCTGAATTATTAAAGGTCTTGCAACCTGTAAGGAGACAGATATAATTTTGTGATGAATGTAAATCTTCTGCTCCAAAGCTAAAAGGCATGTTGTCTGTGCCTTCGCCTAATTGGTGCTTGTGAGAAACTCAAAAGAAGAGAGGATAGTTCTTGTTAGATTAAATTTCTTGTAATATTAACTGACTCAGACTTTCACTTGAGTTGATATGTGTTTTTAAATATGACAGTTATTTATAATAAATTCTCTTCAAATTCAGTTTGGAGAGAGGCTGAACCTAACTCATTTCTAGTTTTGACTAAAAGGGAGAAGGGAATATGTTGAAATCTTTTTCCAACATTTTTTCCAACAGTTTTAAAATAAAAATGCCAACTATCACATTTAAAATACTACTTTGTTTTTCAGAAATCTATATTTCACTGGAAGTTAAAAATGGTTTAATAACCTGAAGCTAACTTAAATATTTTCATTTTAAAAGACTTTTCTTCCCCCAATGGCTTCATGTCTCTGAGAAAAAGAAAGGCACTGCTGAAATGGATCAGCCTTTGAAAGCTGGATGCTACCGGGGCTGTGAGTGGGAGCAGGGTGCTGGGGCAGAGAAGCAGTGGGAACGCAGGCGCACTGTTGGCAAAGCATGTCCGGGGAGGGTAGAGGAGCGGGCCAGAGAAAATACACAGGGAGAAAGTACCAGGTATGGACACAGGAGAGCAAAACTGAGGTCTTTTGTGCAGGAATGTCCCTAGCTCGGCAAGTAGGAGCTCTTACCCAGCGAGTAGCAGGAGCTCTGCCCTGAGGAGCCAGACAGAGAGCTCCAGAAACAAGAGACAAGACAACCCAGGAAAGGAATGGACATGAAAGTGGGGAAGACACCATTTGGCGTGACTCCAGTACTGACTCATCACAGCGAGGATGCCTGCTCCATTGGTCAGCCGTGGTGGCTTTGTCAGATGAGGCTCTTGTGTTTCTCAAGCCTCCCATTCTCTATGATCTCCCCTCTTTCCAGAAAGCCATGAATTATTTACTGGCTGAGTGAGGATACAACATCTCTGGTGGTATCGTTTATGTGTAATACCTCTAAAATGTATTTCTCTTGTGAGTAATTTACCGTCCATCTCAATCTCCATCTGACTACCTCTGAGTATTATGGGGACACAACAAAAAGTGCTCTCCACTGACCTACCCATGGGTGGAGATGGTTGATCAAGCTAAGAAAGTCACATCTGGTGCAAGCTACATCACTCCATCACTTATTATGCTCATCTACATGATCTAACATAGTAACGGATCTTTCCTGTGGAAACAGAAAGCTGTAGGAGCCAGAACGATGCATGAATAGGGAAGCATGAACAGGGGTTGAGAGAAGGACCAGGAGCTGACAGCTGAGGGTACCCACAGTGGTGGTCATCAGTGGAACAGAAAGAGCACAGGAACCCTGTGGTAGAGCCATGTCTGTTATAATCTCCTCTGCCTTCTCGTTCCCATCTCGGCACTCTGGCCTCACAGGAAACACGGCTGTCATTGTCCTTCCAAAGATTTTTCTTTTATTCACTCTTAATGAGAATTTTATATATATATGTGTGTGTGTGTGTGTATACATATATATATATACATGTGTGTGTATATATATATATGCACACACATATACACACTGTGCCTAACAACTGAAATGATCCCTTTGTTACATCATTTAATTCTCTTTCCTTAAATAAATGTTGATATTGACTAAATATCGGTGAGAGCTCTCTTGTGTTCATTCTGAAGCACAATGGTGGTGGTAGCTGTTTGGCATCAGAGCCTGTCTTCCAGCCTTCACCTCAGGAGTGTTTAAAAAAGAATTAATCACATAACATACCAAATTGATTTTAATGTTGCCCTCCAGAGTTAAAAAAGGCACAGTAATGCATATATCCTCAAACTTCAGATCTTGGTATAGCTGCATCGAGACAGAGAAATTTCTATCTTCTGTATTCAGTGTAATTGTTCTGTGAACAATTCAGATCGATCACATACTTACAGTGAGACAGTCCATGAACAGATCACAGACGTGTGTCTGAACTGAAAAATCACTCTTTGCGTACCTTAAAGCTATCCATATTTGTGTGTTTTATTTTTATTTTTTAATTTCTTTCTCATGTCTTTGAAGAGCCTCTTATTTTAAGAAATAAAATTACTGCTTTTAAAATCACATGAAACAGCATATTTTCTGAACTGTGGTCGTGCCAGACACACCAAACTTATGATGCCATCATTTGCCAGATGAGAGATGACACTGAGTTTGCTCCAGACCCCAGTTCAAGTCGCTAGGAGACATGGACGTTAACTGCAGCATGAGTTCAGTGCTTTGCTGGATTGGGATCTGTGGCGTGAGAGGCTCTGCTGAACTTTTCACAGAAATCTGGAAGTTGGCCCAGACCTGCCTGCACTGTCAGATCAGACAGGGCACAGCCCACGTATCCTGCTGTCCCCGAGTCGCTGCTCTGTGTGGGCGCTGTGACCTGCTTGGGCTCGGTATTTCCAAAGCCCTTCGTCCATGCAAGTGCATGTCCTCTCCCCATTGCGGGTACAGCAGGTCTGACGCCGCCGGGTGCCCACAATGTGTTGTGCATGGGCTCTACAGCAGCAGCTTCGTGCACATTCAGTAGCCATTTGTCCAGTGTGTGACCCAAAATTTCCCCGCTCAAAACCACAGGGCGCTAGATGACCACGAAAAGGAGAAGTGACCGGTCCTGTGAGGTGTTGAGTCAGTGTTTATGGCTGAAATGCTGAAACCGGGCAAACTGGCATCTGTGGCCCAGCAGCAGGCAGCGCGTGCGGGTATTTTAGGAGGAGCCACGCTGAGGATGTGAGGGAGGCTTTTGGCTGTGGGGCTTCGCTGTCCTTCCCCAGGGGGATTCATCTGTCTGGGTGCTTGTAGGTGTTTCTCACAATCCCTGCAGCAAACTAAGGCAGTAGCTCAAGAGCTTTCTGACTGAGACTTTGATCTATGGGATCCCAGTATATGTACTGAAAATTTGCATGGCTGCGTGGCCTGGACTGAGGCCACCACTGAAGCTAAAACCCCACTGCAGTAAGCATCATACGTACGTAAAGCAATCATGAGATCTTGCCATCTGAAGCAGACCAAGGCGAATTCTGCTAGCCTCATTCCTTATTACAGGGGTCATGAGAAAAGGCATCCTTTAGGCAAGGAACATCCCTGGACTTACTTTTGCTGGTTCTCGTAGTGGATTTTTAAGCAGAACAGCATATTAGCTCCAGTTAGGAGAAAAAAAAATTACCTGATGTCAACACTGATCTTATTCTCCCCATCAGGCTGTTGTGCCATGTAACTAATAGGGTATTGGCAAGCAAACGTAATATTGATAAAGGTTCTTGCAGCTATATTGGAGAAGTTACTCTGTATTACGTTTGTGAAGACAACATGTGCGTCATCGGAAGTCTGAAAGTTAATAAAGAAATATTAGGAGACATGGAGACTTGTCAGCAGCTGCTGTTTGTACAAAACCATCTTCATGGGAGCATTTCTGTCACTGTGCACCACACAGCTCCATTAGAAGCAATCATCGTTAATAATAATTATGTTTATTTTGTTAGCACTGAGATGTGGAGATTTCTCCTCTCCCAAGCCAGGTACTACCCCAATGGCAGACGGTTGTCTCTGCTTGGGAAGTTTCCCAGCCTTAACACGCAGCCCAGCCGTGCCTCCGCCAACAGAGACCGGCTTTTGGGATGGGGTGGTTTGAGTGAGGAGCTCAGGCATGTGCTCCAGGCTTGCTCTTGCTCTCTTGTAAAACACCACCCAGATGGAGAAGGATGGCCTTGTCAGTGCTGAGAGGGAGAAGGGCCACATCTCTCCCTTCCCTTTTCCATCCTGAGTGTGGGCTGCTGTCAGCCCTGTTGACACGTTGGCCCCACAAACCTGCGGCTCACCAGCCCCGGCCTGCTTCCCACCCGCCCACAGACCATAGTGGGGTGGGTGGAGAAGGTGTGGAGGGGCTGGTGAAGGACCAAAAGGGACGTGAGGGAGAGACAGGGGTATTGCTGTGCAAGTGCCTAGGAGAGGGGACACCCCAGGTTTGGCCTGATGAGGTCCTGGGTAAGCTTTCAACACAAGCTGGGACCAGATCTGAAAAGACCAGACCAAACCAAATCCCCTTCCAGCCCAGGGGCTCTGGGGTGGATTCTCCAAATGCTTGGCAAAAGGTAGGGGCTGGAGAAAACCTGAAGGGAAACAGAACTTCGTGGTGGAGACGTTGGCAGAGGCTGGTGCTGTGGCAGCGGAGTGGAGGCAGGAGGTGACATGCAAATCGGTAAGGAGCCAGCCTTTGTCAGCTCTCAAAGCAGAGCAGCTTAAGAGAGAAAAATGAACATTCATTAAAGCAATTTCGAAGTAACAATTGGTGCCAGACATGATTAAACTCACAGTGCATAAGGTAGTGGAGCCAAAATTACACATCACCTTTTACGTGGTAGGTGTTTAAAACCTAAAACTCAGGCAGTCTGACATGCCCCTTCCTTCGCATGCAGAATGCCCTGGCTTCTGGGAAAGTGTTTTTCTCTTCTTTTCCCCATTATGCACACTTGTTAATCCTGGTTTTTTGCATATGTCATTAATTCACATTGCAAATGTAATTCTGGCTATAAGTACTTATTATTAATACTTATTATTAATACTTACAAGGAATGTAAGTGGAGAAAGTGGCTGTGCCTTGTTTAATTTTTTCCTCTTAAGTTACACCTGTGGTAAGTCTTCTTGGTTTGGTCTTTTTATAGCGGTGAGATTCTTTCTTTAGTGGGTATCCTGAAACTGCACAAAAAGCAAGCTTTTGTTCTTGTCTATACAAAGATCTATTCCCATGGACTTTGAGCAACATCAGGTTTTTGATTCATGTCTGTCAGTCTTTTAAAGAAAATTGAGAGTTTTGCCGAACAGGCATACTTGCTTTCATTGCCTAATGCTTCTAAAATCTTACTAATTATACTAGTTGTTCAAATGGTGCATTAAGTTTATGCAAACTCTTCAGGGTCATAAAATTTTCTGGAAACAGCAGCAGTCCTCACGGATGTTCCAAGTGAGTAACAAGAAACTAGTACAGGGCAGCATCAGCAAGAAAAGACAGCGAAAATCCAGAACCGTGTGCTTCATCGTGAAACACGTGTGTTGTTCTGTAGTTTAAGCCACCCCAGCTGCAGCACCAGAAGAAATAAATGTGGCATTTAGGGAAAAAAAGGTTCCTTTTCAACAGCAGGCCACTGCGCATGTTTAACCGCTCTACTTCCGCAGTCTGTCAAATTGGTTTTAATGCTGAACATGTAAACATTCCCCTTTTCAGTACCATGGCATTCGGGGTCGTTCAGGTGTAAATATGACATCTGGAATGAAATGATCATTCTTAGCAGCTCGTTATGTGTTACCATCAGCTCATTTTCTGGCCAGGTGGTCTCTACCTTACACACACATATTCCAAGCTCTGAAAGGGAACATTTCATTTCTAAAGAATAAAATAAACAAGAAGCTATTAATTTTAGCTGTGCACTACAGCAGAAAGAACGTAAGTCCAAAATCTCGAAATGAGGGCTTAGGTCTTTTCTTAGAATCAAACTTTCAAGCACGGTGTGGAGAACGCTGGCGTGCAGACGCATAGGATGCCCAGCTGATGGCCAGGCGCTGCACTGATGGGGAACGCTAAGTAGCAGGAGATTTATATCCCCATTTACTCAGAATTTCTTTGGCAGCTGAGCAGAGCTCCCATTTAGGCTCTGTACACAGCTCTGCAGTAATGCAGGCAGAAGCACTGGGACCTTTTTTTTTTTTTTGCAGAGTTTTGCTCTTGAATCGTGAGGGGCAAATCTCTCTTATCTAGTCATCTGCCTGGATCATCTGAGCTGGATGGCAGCCGTAACAAAATCCTCTGAGCTTGATTTAGGGAGCTCCAGTATAAACCTTAGTTCTCTTTTACTGTTTGCTTTATGCTGCAAAACACAGTTTTCCTACATAGGAGATGACATCTCCAATAACTCAAATGTTGTCAGCATGTCACAAATAAAGACTTTTTTGAATCAATTGCCAAACTTAAGAAAGACAACAACCAAAACAATTTGTCTGGATAGAAATTAAATAGATTTTTATCTCTGATAAAAGAAGCAGACCAACAAACAAGAACATTTTGAATCAATTCGAATGTTCCCTTTTTCCCTTAGGTTAATTACAAAATGAGAAATGTGATTTTAAAGCCAACTAACATATTTTTTTCTGAAGGCATTGAATGTTTTTTTTAACTTTTCCAACGTGAAACAAGTCATTGAAATGTCAAAGCAGAATATTTCAGTATTTTCATAATTCTGTTTTCCTTGGGTTTGACTGGAGCACGTTGCAAAATTCAACCTAGAGTTGTGCATTTCTGCTGCCCTTCTTACCACACAAAATTTCATTTTTCAACTATGTTTGGTTAATGGGCTGGGAGAATAATAAATTGCCCAGCACCAGGTAAGAGGTCAAAGCACGATAGTAAACACCATGTAGAGACAGTAAACACCATGCAGGTGTTTACTGTCCAGCTCCAGCAAAATGCATGCAAAGAACAGTTGGATTTTACCATATTTGTGTTCTTTTCCACATTATCTCTTCTTGCACCCTGAAGTGCAAGTCACTGTACTCTGTTGACTGGAGACAGTTGAAAAACAGGAATGCAAGTCTCGCAACTCGGAAAAATACATAGTAGAGTGGGAAAATAGAAGCCTTTTACCCACCATCACATTTTGATTCAACTCAAGTAGATAGGACAAAGAAGGATTTTCACGTGACAAACTGAACCTTATGTAATTTTGTATCACTTGTGTGAAGATCGTGTCTGTTTTTGTGAAAGTAAGAGAAGAGACAGATGAAATATTGCAGTGCTGGAATTGCAAAGCAAACCTTTGATCTTTTAGAAATATTAATAGAACTACAATACGACTAAGGTTTCTCTTGTATTTAAAGGCTCTCTTGTATTTAAAGACTTGTGATTCCTTTTTTAACATGCTATCCATCAAAATTCACAGTGAACGAGGTAGGATTCCCACCTACTGCTGGAGGGGACAGTGACAAAGGCCTGCGGGTTCCTCCTCAAGGCTTCAGAAACTGATAACTGAACAACAGGAATAACCTCTCATCACCGATTCTGGAAAGAGCCATTAGGGATGACCTTCCTCATCTGACTTCTCTGGGCCTCTGCTGATTTATGCCAGATGGGAAAAGAGGTCTCATTGTGTCATACAAAGTCCCTGAGATGATGAGACAACATTGAGGTGAAGAGATTTGCAGCTGAACTCAGGAAAGCGATGCGATGGATGCTGTTTTGTCATTTTTCTTCTCACGTGTTCTGGTCTTTCACCACGTAGATAGCCTGGAGTAGCCTCTTTGTCCTACCACCACCAATTTCTATTTCCTTCACTACTGAAAGGGAGGGGAGGGGAATTAGAAAGAATTTAAGAGAAAATGGTTTGTCATTTCTGCTCTTTCCTTTGACATGAAGATGCTAGTGAGACATCTGAATTCAGATCAAATTCTAGAGAGCCTACTGTACTGCAAGGGCAGTTTGCCCATGACATCCATAGTCTAGCATTATCTGTTTGTCCAAATCCAGTAAGTTTTACACTATTACAGTCAGCCCAACTACAGGAATATGTGATTGTCACTGAGAGTAAATGAAATTGAAAACCCATAGTTGAAGGCATAAAATACCCTATTTGTTTAGTGTGCATGAGTACTTACTAGAATAGGAGGATTCTTTTTCAGAAAAAAAATGTACCTGGAATCTCTGCCTCGGTCAGGTCCTTGGTACAGGCAAGGGCTTCATTGATTTCTATATAAACATTAAAATTCAGCCTAGTCCAGTTTGATTCCTCATCATATTAAATCCTAATTCAGATTTAACAAAACCCCTTCTACCTAAAGATCAACTGAAGATTGCTGGATTGAAATTTATGCAGAGATACAACTTCTTCTCAGGCTCGGTCACAAAAAGCACAATGAAGTAAGTACAGCTAAAGAAAAGTCAGAATGTCTATTTTGCATAATTTCCTGAATAGGAAATAGCATCTTCCCTCAAAAATGGAAAGTTTTGGAAAATGTTGATTCAAAAGCATAAAAAAAAAGCCTTTTTTTTTTTTTTACATTTAAGAATGAATTTTTTTTCATTTCAAGTCAGCTTGACAGAGAATTATGCTCGAGTATGTGTCCGGAGTGCCTCAGGAACATTTTCCTTCAGACCCTTCATGCCTCCACTCTACTCTGTAAGCTGGGGTTTCTTCCCTGTGATAGACCTCCTGCCATTCACTGCAGCTTTCCCATAAATCCCGTGATGCACTGTGAAGCAAAGAACTCGGCCTGTGCGATACATGAGGCATTTAGACTAGCACTCTCCAAGGAAAATGACTTGAGAAAAAATTTTACAGAAACTGGGTATTGTATTTAAAGTATATTTTGCCTAGAAATCCCATGCCAGCTATAGAAACAGGAGGAGAGTAACAATTCTGCTCTCAACTTACTGGTTATGCCTTATGAGCCCCTAATTATATGCTGTATATAGTACAGAGCAAGTCCAGCTCACATACAGGTTTTATTTTTAGGAAAAGATTTCTTCCCTTTGGATCACGTTTGGATCAATCTCTTACCCCAAGTAATAGTGGACTTTCATGCAGCGTTCTTTATTGTTCTGCATGGCTAAAAGGTATTTAAAATCTGTACGTGCCTGGCCCTCAGTGCTACTGTAACACGCACTCCTCGAGGAAAGCTGTCAGCAGCTCACTGCGATGCTTCCTTGGGTCTGTTTTCCCAGCCTCTTGTCAGTCCTTGCCATCCAAGGAAACTAATGCAGTGGGGATGGACACCTCGGGGGACAAAGCTTAGTTTGGAAGCTTCCATCCCTGGTTGCTTGAGTGGGTGACTCAGACCGTCTTCAGGAAATCTTACCTTGCTCTAATCTAATTTAGCAGTTCCCTAACTCAGAGATCCCTGAAACAATATGCCAGAAAAGCAGTAATTACTGCCTCACGTCTTATCACACCAGGGTGGTTAATGACCACAGAAATTAGGAACCTGCCCAGCGCCTTTTCCACAGCCCCATGTAGCAAGCGAGAAACAATAAACCTTCTATACATGATAGCAAACAACTTCCATCATTAAACCAATTCTGTTACTTTATCCTTTTTCTTTAACCTAGGCAAATTTTTAAGTCATGAAATACAGTGGAAGCTTGAAAAACTTTCTTTGAGAAATAATTTAGGCAACTTTTAGGGCCTGATGTCTTCTTTTTGCTTACCCAAGCCACCCACCAGCACGTTCCTTAACAAATGATACCATATGAAATAGTAGCAATGCAAACCTCTCCGATGCCAATCCCTTCTTGAGCAGAACAGTCTGAGTGAAGACTGAGCAAGAAACCAAGCCTACCCTGTGCTCTGGTGTTAGTAATGCCACGGGCTCCTCTCCCTGAGCTTACCAAGGGGCCAGCACAGCCACGGCGCAGAGTTAAGGTTGAGACCGGCAGCCAGCCAAGAAATGGCTCAGCTGCTGTGCGTCCCTGGAATTCAAATGAGGGAGCAAGCACAGCAACCTGAGAAATGGTTGAAGGATAAAGAAAAAAAAAAAAATCTGTTAAATGTAACCCAAGGTGTTTATTTTCAGTTTCATTAGCTCTGCTAAATATAGATTCTGGGGAACTGGAAATTGGCTGGTGGAGATCCAGAATGTTTATGTCTTGTGTGCGAGAGCTGGAGCACCTCTTCCCTTGCATCTGTGCCTAGCGCAGGGACACAGTGTCCCCAGAGAGGACACAGGAGTGGAAAGGAACACGCTTTGTTTTTCTCATCAGATGCAGGACCCTTCTGCTCAGATCTTAGCAAACGGCACAAGGAACAAATCCTAATGTGGAGTTCGTATTAGGGAGAGTGTAGCTTGTTTTCTGCGTTCCTCCTTGTAATGACCCCCTTGGTGCTGAAGGTAAGGTGTGCCACTTACACAACCATTTTCAGTGCAAAGGCTGATTTGGTACGTGCACAGATACCAAGAGACCCAGAAAGCTTCTCAGTACTGAGACCTTTGGATGAGATAGGGACGAGTGCAATGTCTGTCACAGACTGTGGTGCTGAAGAGGCATTCCTACCCCTCGGTATGAAATGCTAATTTTGATGAACTGCACAATAAGGCTTCTGGAACCAGAAGGCTCTGGAGGTGTCCACTCTGACACCAAATGATGGCTTGGCACCATTCCACATCAGTACACAATGGTCATGAAATCTTAGAAGCATAAAATGTGTTGGGTTGGAAGGGAACTCTAAAGGTCATCTAGTCCAACCCCCCTGCAGTAAGCAGGGACATCTTCAACTAGATCGGGTTGCTCAGAGCCTCATCAAGCCTGGCCTTGAATGTCTCCAGGGATGGAGCCTCCACCACCTCTCTGGGCAACCTGTTCCAGTGTCTCACCACCCCCATTGTAAAGAACTTCTTCCTAATGTCTAATCTAAACCTGCCCTGCTCTAGTTTAAAACCATTGCCCCTCATCCTATCGCTACATGCCCTTGCAAACAGCCCCTCCCCAGCTTTCCTGCAGGCCCCCTTCAGGTACTGGCAGGCCGCTATAAGGTCGCCCCAGAGCCTTCTCTTCTCCAGGCTGAACAAATACCTGCTTCCCATGCACCGCTCAGCCTGGTTTACAGGTGAAGTGGCAGGAAGGCAGCTCATGGCCAGCTACAAGAGGGCCTGGACTGAAAAACACCTCTTGGAGCACTGGAGCAGTGACACACAGGCATTTCCAGAGGACCAGAGTACTCTCCTCCTATTGGCAACGCGGGAAGAGCAGCCCCCAAGCTGAAAATTGATCTGATTGATAGAGAAAGGTCTTGCTGCATCTTTCCCCTCCTTTAGCGTATATACGAAGTCTCGAGGAAGAGCAACAAGGAAATGCTGAGTATTGTATTAGTAACAGACAGATTATGTTCAGCTTCGCATTGCTGTTCGAGCAAATCCAGTTGGTGATGATCTCTAGCCACAGGAGATTTTTACTTGAATGTGAGCCATCTGCTGGGGCCCTGTTCCCGATCAAGTGGAACCATGCTGGTAGGGCTGCTGAAAACAGCATCAGCGACTACTACTGTCTGAGGGAGAGACCCCCAGCAACATCTCAGGTTCAGGGCTGGTGCTAAGATCCCAAGAAGGCAATCGTGTCAGGGAGCATTTTAATAATACCGGCCAGGGTGAGGAAAAACTTGCGTTTTCTATACAACCTTTGCAATTGCTTATAAAACCTCCGGTATTTTGCAAAGCGAAGGGGAGATTATTTCTTGTTCTTGCAGGGTTTGCAGAGGGAGAGCCCCAGCCCCCTGTTTACCACTGAGTCACCGGCGTAGCATCAACTTGACCAATGCACGGAAGCTGCAGACAGTTCATTCCAGCCCGGCAGCAGCAGTCCCCCCTCGCTGCCAGCTCACCTCTGGCACGGGGAGCTGCAAACGCTTCTGCCACATTGCAGGCGGTAAGTTCCTGCCGGTTTATGACCAGTTCTTACTGTAACTGAAGCAGCTCATGAAGGTTATTATGTACTAATTGTCTTCCAAATTGCCACAGCGGCTATTTGTTTCAAATTTACATTCTGGCGTGGATCGTGAGCTGTAGGAGGTAGAAAAATGGACTAAATCAGTTTCTCCTTTGAATGGATGATTTGTATTTAAGAAGGGGTCTGACTGAGGAATAGAAATGCAACCATACACTGTATCTAACTCAGACTCTGAAATTTAGACTCAGGTAAAAGGGAAGGGCATCAAAAAGACAGCTCTCCCTTTCTAAATATTCATCATCTTCATCCTCAGTTTTCATAGCAGCTCACTTACTGTTCACTTGGAACAGGGGCCAAGTGTTTAATTGTCAAATGCTGCGTGCCCTGGCTCGGGGTGGACTGAGGTTGCGATTCCCAAGGCATGGGAGACAGCTGCTCAGCGCCCATTACAGTTTCACTGACGCTTCAAGGAATTAGTGCAATTAGCAATTGCGAGACAGAGGAGACTCTCAAGCTGACAGTTTTATACAGGAATCCAGGGAAGGTAACTTTAATTTTCCTGAGTGTAGGTTTTCCTGCAGAACAGAACACTGGGAGCAGATGCTGCCCTAGAAAGCCCAGATATTTTTCTTGGAAGAAACCCTATGCTCCCATGAAATAGTTAGCAGGGGCCTGATTCATCTCTTGTATCTGTAAACATCCTAGTGTTTACAGCAACATCCCAACGTTAAGTACTACTGTACCAAATCCAGATGTCCCAACTCATGCAAAACTCTATGAAGTCAACAGGAATTCTTCTGTGGATAAGGCAAGCCGCAGCTTGCTCTAGATGGATGTAACTAGAGCCAAAGTTTACTCTCAGTTGCACTGGCAGGGGCACAGAAAAACTCCATAAAGCTCCAGATTTACAGTGGACTGACTGACAGCAAAACATGACCCCAGATACTGAAACTTACTCAAAGGAACCAACTTGTTTAAACATCTCATTAGAAATGGCCAGCAGCACACCTTAACTTTTGACCTTTCCTTCCAGCTGTGACTTCTGTTTAGCTTTTAGCTCTGACAGAAGTCCAGATTTTCCCTTTCCCCTCACCATACAAACACCCAACAACTTTTGTTCTATTAACACACCATCTTCCTTATGTGGGGTGCCATGGATACCTAAGCAAGGGGAAAACGGATGTCGCAATAATTCCTATTTTTCACGTGTGTGTTAGGAGAAAAAAAGCGTTACACACTCCTGCTTCTCTTACTACTGTTCTACTTCACCTCCCTGGTTCTCCGCCTCCCTGGGTGAGGGTTACGGATCCCAGTCATCCCCAGTGTGCACCAGCATTTCCTCCCTGCAGTGGGTTGTGGAAGTGGCACGAGGAACATCCCTTGCATAGGCAGGCAGGAGGGATCCACTGCCCGGGTTCCTTCTCAGCCTCCGGTCACACGCCTGTCCATGACGCAGCCCCTCCTGCCCAGAGACGGGCCAGCGAGGCTGCCAAAGCCAGAGGGCAGCTCTGACTCCTTCACAGCGAAACCTCAATATGAAATGGATGTTTTCAGGGTGATTCCATTGAAATACCACCACGTACATCACATTACGGTATTTAAAACTACAGAGATTTCTCTCCGTCAAGGTAGAAAACAGTTAAAAAAAAAAAAAAAAAGCCACAAAAGGACTCCCAAAACCTCTATTCTGTAGCACAAGTGCTAGGACAGGTAATGTCATAAGATAGTGTCACCATAACATATCTTACTGAAAGTCTGTATGTCCCTCACACCAACTATTTTCCTTCTGATTCAACAAGACCCCTCTATGAAATTTCTGTGAGATAACCTTTTAATAACTGGACCCGAAAGAGCCTTGGTACCTTCCTCTAATGTACTTAACACTTTGTTTTACATTTATTCCAGAGTATAGCAGATCTGCAAAAGCCTTGATCAACGTGTGCAGCGTTTTTGATTGGTCTAACTGCCTTTCGATACAAAAACCTCACCCCCTGCCTACTTACAGCATAAGCATTTCAGCGTGTCACATCATAAAACGCTCTGGTCTGTTAATAGACGTGGTGTTTTTTCCAAGGTCACACTTTCTTCCACATTAATGCTAGGGCTGGCATCCCTTGAGGAAGACTGACTGTCTCCTCCCTCCGTGCAGGATGGCTGTCGAAAACTGCCGGCCGAGGCTTAGGGGACATGGAAGTCAACCTTGCTCTGCCTGCGCACGACATGTGGGAAGAGGCAGCGCTGCAAAGGAACAACCCAGCAAGTCACAAGAGCCTTTGTGGAGCGGCATCGATATACACCACCACAGCAACAGCAGGAACAGGATCCCGTTGTCTGCCAGTGGGCACAGAGTGCAGCAGCTTGTGCTGCACGGCTCCAACGCTGCCCGTGCCAAGACTCTGCGCCATACAGGCATCCAAAGGCGAGCGAGCCGGTGCTGGCTGCCTGCGGGCTCTGGTGGGCACCCCTGGTCTCCCCGGACAGGAGGAGGGATGCCAGGGGTCCCCTCTCCTCCCTGCCAGCAGCTTCGGGCAGGTCCCGTCACCACTGTCACCATCCCTTGCAGCTGCCGTGCATTTTGGTTGCAGGTTCTCTGTTCCGGTGGAACCGGTCCACAGCCCACTTAACTCAATAGAAAATCTCTCATTTTGGATTTGGACTTTGGATTATATCCCAAGCACTTGTACAGTGCCCAGAAAAATAAGGACCTGCTGCAGTACTGACTTAGTATTAAGTTAAGATACCTTATTTTCAATATAATTTCTTACGCTTTGTCAAGAAGTTTGGGATTTTTCTTTGAAACATATCGGTTACTTTCTTCATTCTTTAGGTTCTATCTACGTAACTGACCTATTTTTTTTTTTTTTTCATTCACTTTTGAAAATATTAAAAGGAATTAGAAACAGTAACACACGAACTGCAATAGAGCAGTGGGCCAAAGATGACTCCTAATTATACTACAGTTCTAAAAATCGTTCTGTACATATTGGGATTGACCAGGACTGATTTACAGTTCCGGGAAGGAAAATACGATACAACTGCTCGGACAGATGATTTTATCGAGGAGATGGCACAGGCGCTGTCTCTGTGGAGCATGAGACGGCAGTGAAGTGCTCTAGAGGAGTGTCAGCTGTTTCCAGAAGGCAGCAGTTTTGGAGGTGAGTTCAACCAACCACACTGGAAAGAATAATTATTAGACCCCTGGGCTTCTACGCATATTGTAATTGTAATTTTAAATAACAATTATTTACACATGCAGAGTGTTCCTATTAATTGATACTATTTAACAGTTCCATATCTATCCGACAATTCAGTTCCATACTGAGGAACAGGAACACAAATTATCAAGCACTGTCTCTCTCAGAAGAGGCACCAGCTATTTTTCCACAAACCAAAAAGACAGAAAGAAAAGGATATTTAGTGAATATTACAACAATCGGTATTATTTCAGTAGCGGGATAGTACAAGACAAAAATTTGTGTTCACAAAGACTCTGAAATAGCTGCAAACCTTAAGAGACAGTATGATGTGATTCTGGCAACAAATTGTGAATGCAAAAGAAAGGCTATTGATGGGAACGCTAAGTTACTTGGAAACCAAGGGAATATTAAGTTGTACATTTATCCACCCCTGGTAATTTTCAAATAAAAATCTGATTTTGCTAATTTCTAGATAAACTATTTCACTGAAACTATGTCTACATAATGCAAGGAAACAGATCAGGTAATCAAAATGCTCTATCTTGGCTTATCATGCAGGAATTTCAGTTTTGGAACACAATTGAAAACTGCTCTTTTCTCTCCCATGGGCTGCTTTCTAAAAGTCATTAGCTTCACACTGCAAAAGCTGATTAGTTTCACTATTCTATTACTAGAACAATTCAATTAGACTGTTTCCACACTGAAATCTGTAATTAAGTTACAGGACATGAGAGAGTCCCTTGGGAGACAGTCCTGAAGGGCAAAGGGGTCCAGGAAGGCTGGACGCTCTTCAAGAAGGAAATCTTAAAGGCCCAGGAGCAGGCTGTCCCCAAGTGTTGCAAGTCTAAAGCGCAGGGAAAATGGCCAGTCTGGATGAATAAGGAACTTCTGATGGGACTCAGGAATAAAAGGAGGGTTTACCACCTTTGGAAGAAGGGACAGGCAACTCAGGAGGAGTACAGAGATCTCGTTAGGTTATACAGAGAGAAGATTAGGAAGGCAAGAGCCCAGCTGGAGCTCAACTTGGCCACTAACGTTAAGGACAACAAAAAAAGCTTTTATAAATACATCAACAAAAAGAGAG
>VXBH01005346.1:83888-122658 GCA_013400035.1 Rynchops niger | reverse complement strand
GTCTAGATGTGGCACTTCAGGGCATGCTCTAGTGGCAGAGATGGTAGGTTGTTTGGTTGGACTCGATCTCAAAGGTCCTTTCCAACCATGAAGATTCTGTGACATCAAATTGCTTGCAAATACCTGACAAAGTATTTAATATGTGTTAATATAAAAGAAAACATTTTCTATCAAAAAGTGGGCAATTTATAGTAATCTGATTACCAAAACAATATTTGAAAAAAATTAAAAAATGAAATGTAATTTGAAGATCTATCTCAGGATTAACTTGCAAATTATTTTTAAATTTAACATTATTATAGTAACCAAATAATAACATGAATAAATGAGGAACTGGCACAGCTGACACTAAGGCAACTGGCTGCTGTATTTTAAAATTTGTATCTATTTTGATTTAAAACATTACAAAGGCTCTAGCTATCCTTTGTAAGCAACAAAGTTATAGTAGCAAACTAATTCAGAGGTTATGAAATAAATTTGGTTTATTTATTGTTATTAATTATTATCTAAGATTATTCTATGTCCCACTGTACATCAGCACGACACCAAGGAAGTACTGCCTTCTGTTATTACATGCCTATTATGGATTCTGATTTAAGATTAAGTTTTAAAGGTGGCAATTACACCAGCATATGTTAAGAATCTGGCTTAAAGGGTTTCTGTGTTGCTATAGGTGCTCCATGGAAATACCCTTTTTCAATAATCAATGGTGGTATTGTCTTCAATAAAAATACACAACTCACCCTGTCCCATTGTCAGCGGCATCTGCTGAAGGTAAAGAAATCAGTGCAGAAGCAGCCAGCAAACAACATGTTGCAAAGCCCAGGCAGCGTCAAACTTCCCTCTGCAGTTCAAAACCAAGATATCTCTAAAGACCTCTCCGTGTCTTTGCCCTTCCAACTTCTTTCTCTAGTGGGAGCTAAAGGTGGACTTTTTTTACTTCAGTGGAAGGTGAAAGAATCTCTCAAGACATTAAGTCCAAGGTCATGGTTTTGGGCTTTAAAATCTCTCTGGAGCATCAAGTGCCTTAAAAAAAAATGACCAAATGGACTCCTAAAGTCCAGAATCAGTGGAGATCAACGCTACTCAGGAAGCCTTTCCTACCAATTTTAGAATCAATTTCCATAGGACAGGGCTGGACCCATCCCCTAGTGTGCCCCCTCCGCACGTTTTTCTCTTGTGCTACAGCAGCAGCATTGTGCGCCCTTTACTAGGCAGAAGCAGGACCTCCCTCACGTCATTCACTTTGTCTCCTCCTTTGCTGTTGTTACGTCCTTCGATGCTACTTCAGGGGCTTTTTAATGAGAGATGTAAATGATTCTGAGACACTTTTCTTAAGAATGAGTAACAAAAAAGATTCATGCTCCACAGGGCAAACAGAACAGCCCTTTTTGAATAGCGTTAGCTTGCTGATGCAGGAAGCACATGTTAAAAGTCACAGAAACTTTACAGAAAATCTATGCATGTGAGATGCCTGATGATTACAGTATGCAAGAGAGGAGATTCCCCAGAAATACCTTTGACCTGACCCTCTTCCCACACAGCAGGCTCAAACCTTTGCCGAGACTTCTCGGCGCTCCGTTTGCCTGCACGCCAGGACTGGGCTCGGCTCCCTGCCTTCCATCCCCTCTGCTGACACGGAAGCTCGCGAGGCGCAAAGTTTCCCAAGTGCAATTACAAAGTCCACCGTCTTGCCCCTTCAGAGAGACTTGCGCATTTACAGCAGAAGTGACTCCGTACCTGTCCTTTATTAAGCAAAACTTGCCAGTTTGTTCCAGGGTGGTCTGTAAACTTGTATCGTAGGAGTTTGAAGTGTTACCCTTCACAAATGCAGAGCGTAAATTTGCCTAGGGAATCTTATGACCTTTCTTAGGTGCACACTAAAACATGTATCACAGGGTCAACACTTTTCAATATTCCCATTTGCTCAACCACTGCAAAGCCCAGCATATTCATAGATATAATATTGACTATAATCTCAAATCATGAACACACCAAAGTGTGCCACTGCATTTGTCTAAATGTCTTCAAACATTAAGCTCCAATGAATAGGTTACACTTAGAATCTTTCACCCTTTATTCATTGCTCATAGCAGTGACTCATTTCTCGCACAGAAGAATCAGTAGAAGGGCACGCAGAGGAAGGGTTTAAAACTGCTCCTCAACTTTTCCCCCCAACCTCCTTCCCGTCTCCTCCAACTCCATCCAGCACAAGGTCTAGCTCCACTGCAGCATGTGCAACAGCAGGTACGAATGGATCACCGGGACTCAGAGATCTTCCCTTCATCTCTTTTCTGGCTGGTGGTGAAGCGCCCTGGGTTTTCTACCTCTGAAAGTGGAGCTGTATGACAGAATGTCTTTTCATCATATCTGCTTCCCGGTGGCGGTGGTTAGCACAGTATAATCACTTCCATAGAGTCCTACATTGCTTGACTAAGACTGTGTAGACTAGAAGAGAAACAACACATGTACGTCCTGTCCTTTCCTTGTTTGATGGTCCCCCTCCTGTGTGGGCCAGACACACAGCATGCTCGCTCCAGTATTTGAAGGTGGCATACACTTAAGAGAACAGCAGTACACTATGGAAGAACTTATGTCTTATTTAGGTATACCTGCTGCAGAATAAAGACTGCCTATATATATATATATATATTTTTTCTTTTTTTTTTTTTTTTAAAAGTGACCCGTATCAAAGAACACATTTTGCAGGGAGGAGCTGTTAGCTTTACACCTGCACTACTTTGTGTACTTTCCAGTATGTTGGGACAAGCTGGAATAGAAACCAATTCTGCTGCTTACAGCTGCGGAATACACTCTTATAATATAAATGTGCATTAATATACGTGGGAGAACGAAGAATTAGTATCATTATTTGCCATTTTGAGAGCAAATGTCCTTTTGCGAGTAGGAAATGCCCTTTACGTTAACAAAGAGAAGATAAGAAACTTTATGCAACTAAGATTTCCCCATTTGCAGAACCTGGCTTGCCAACAGGGAAGCACAGGAGGCATTCCCAGGAACTACTGTTCCACAGCTCAATATAGTAATGTTTGGAAATTGCACAAAAATACACCCCCACCCCCGAAAGATTTAGGTTGACTTTTACATTGCTTAACTAAATCTGCAATTTGGTGATGTAAAAGTAGGTGTGCATCACTTCAGGTCAAATGTGCCCTCTGTTCTCTCACCATTTATTCTAGTCTTGTTTCAAAGCCAGCAGTGCAGAATACAAACCACGTCAACTGTGTTAATCCATCCTAGGTGCAGAATCCAGCATTTCAACTTGTTAAATTTCATCCCATTAATCACTGCCCAATGCTCCAATCTCTCTAGATACCTCTGCAAGGCCTCTTGTCCCTCAAGAGAGTCAACAGCACCTCCCACTTTGGTATCCTCAGCAAACTTACTAATGGTGCATTCAACTCCTGCATCCAGATCACTGCTAAAATATATTGAACAGAACTGGCGCTAGAATCGAGCCCTGAGGAACACCACTGGTGACCTGTCACCAGCCAGATGTAGCCACATTCACTGCCACCGTTTGAGCCCTAAGCAACTCCTGCATCCAGATCACTGCTAAAATATATTGAACAGAACTGGCGCTAGAATCGAGCCCTGAGGAACACCACTGGTGACCTGTCACCAGCCAGATGTAGCCACATTCACTGCCACCGTTTGAGCCCTAAGCCTTCAGCCAGTTCTTCACCCAGCGCACCATGAACCTGCTCATTTCACAATTGGACAACTTGTCCAAAAAGATACTGTGAGGGACAGTATGTCATACTGCCTTGCTAAAATCCAGAAAAACTACATCTACTGCCTTCCCTCCATCCACGAGGCAGGCGGACATCAGATTAGTTAAAGAGGACTTTCTCTTTGTGAGCCCATGTTGACTGTGCCTGATGACTGCATTATTCTGTAAGTGCCTTTCAATAGTACCTGGTATAATCTCCATAATTTTTCCAAGAACTGAGGTTAGACTAACAGGTCTGTAGTTCCCTGGATCTTCCCTCATGTCCTTCTTGTGAATTAGAATAACATTTGCTGGCTTCCAGTCAGCAGGGACCTCCCCAGACTCCCAAGATGACAGAGAATGGTCCTGCCATAACATTCGCCAGCTCCTTCAGAACTCTGGGATGAATCCCATCAGGCCTCACGGACTTGTCAACATTCAACTGATACAGGGGACAATTCACAGCAACATGCCAGATCTCTGACGTTCCATGCTGTTAAGTGAGCATAAAAAAAAAAATGCAAGTCAGGACTCATGCACTGCTTGATGAGAAGCTACGCTTCTGGTTAGGAATCCAAAACCCACATTTTTGTAAATAAACAATGAAACCACCGTCCTTACATAAACAAGCCAAAAACTTGCCGAGCTTGGGAAACCTCTCATAGCAGATAATTTTCAGTTTGCTTCTCCATCTTCACAGTCACTGGTAACTATTATTCCCATATCTGGTTATTTAAAATGGGAGCTATGAATGTAAACACTATGTGGTTCCACAGTTTTTGACATAGATATACATTTATCAGGGTGAACAGTAGCTGTAATATTCAGTCACATTATGCCGTACAGTGTTAAACTTCTCCGAGGACGGTGAGGAAACTGGAATGTTGCTGCCCTCAGAGTTCCTGGAGTGTCTGTGCAGCATGATCTCCAGTACACTGTGGAATAATTTCGGCTGGAAGGGATCCATGCAGGTCATTTGGTCCAACACACCACTCAAAGCAGGGCCAACTCTGAAGCTGGATCAGGTTGCTCAGGGTCATTTGAGTTCCCGATACATCCAAGGATGGAGATGTCACAGTTACTATGCAAACTTTTTGATCGATCTCATTTAGAAAAAAAGTCTACTACCTATTCTATTCCTCTTGCTGCAAATTGTGATCTGCAAAAAGAATCAGTCATCTCCAAAACAGATGTATAAATAAGACATATTACAATTATGGGAAATTAAGATACATTGTCTAAATTTACTCATATAGTCTTTAGTACAAAGTATCTAATTGGTCCAGAAGGACAACAGACTATAAATGCCAAACCCCCACTTCTTGATACAATATTATTCAAGTAAATTCTATTCACATTTGTTGTCAGTAGCGGAAAACTTGTCTGCCACGCAGAGCGGATTAATACCCAAACGGTGCAACTCAAATGCAGTGTGACTGAAAACGGAACTCAAGAAGCTCAGTAACTATATGGCAGATCTATTTAGCAGGCAGGATTAGAATAAAAATTCTAAGATGAGATTTCTTAAAGGACTCATTTTAAGTTCAACCTCAAGTAAGATTCGAAAATATACAAAAAACCATTGTCTACTGAAACAGTAAATATCGTAGTTTGAGGGAAGTAGCCTGTTGCTTATGCATAAACATTTGCCAGTCTCTAAACACAAAATTGTGTTTAACATCAACTGCGTAACTGAGCTTGCTTCTGTAATACCTTCAGAAATGATGTTACATAAATGAGTACCCACAACCTATGCCAAAAGGCTTAAAATTTATCTTACCTACTTTCAGCAGTCAAAGTTAGCCTACATTTGTTTTCTAAACTCTCTGCTCTCAATAGAGATGGGGTAGAGTGATCTCTCATGTCTAAGGATGAAATGTCACAAAAGTTTAGTTTCCCTCCACTGATTATCTAATTTAGATTAGGTACCTAATAATTAGACTGTCTACCTTAATTTCATCTATTTTGAATATTTAGATTGATGCATCTTTAAGGGGAAGAACTAGACAACAAAAAAATCAAGGTGAGAAAAGGTACACAAGCACCAAATTATTATAGAGTGATCAGCAGCGTAACCAATTAATTTTTCAAAAATTCTATAACAAATGCATTACCTTTTTTTTTCCTTTTTTAAACAAAGTGCTAAATTAGTCATGGCTTCAAGAATAAGTGAAAACATGTACAGTAAGTTCAAGTATTTAACTGACTGCCAGACCAACACACATACAAAAAGCATAATTTAATTATCATTATTTTGCAGTAAGCAAGCATTAACAATGAGATTTTTAACTGTCACAAGTCTTTATGAATATCTAAAAGCCTAATACAAATATCCAAAGTATTAGTAAATATTATTCATTTAAAGTGTTACCAATAAGATGTTCAATAACTCTGCATTAAATACTAACAAGCCCTTTCTAGAAGAATATTAATTTACAGTCATTCTTTCTAACAATTCTTTGTACAGTAAAAAAAATTAGATTTGTGTTTTTCTGCTTCCCTTTCCCCCCCAACCACCCACTTAGTTTTGCTCAGACAGAGCTACCAGCCAATCAAACCTGATGGTAAAAGTCCTCCCAACCAAGGGTCCGAGATCTCAGTTGTAGCATCCAGGTCAAATGGTCTTTGGGAATAAAATCCATGTTTTTGTATAATGTGCAAAGTGCAAACTTCCTCCAGTGCTATCATAAGCATGTGCTGCAAAGAATTTCACCACAGACTAAACCAGTAACAATTAAGACTTTGATTTCCAATAGCTTTGTTACATACAAACGTTAGATGATGTTTACAGGATGACAGATCAAGTGGATTATATACCAGTGCTTTTTAGGTCAGGTACTTTCTGATTTCATTAGGCCAAACCAATGTTTTTACTCAAGTTCTTCAGTTTCCTCTGTAAAAAGGTCAGCCAAATCTGCCACTGTCAGAACTGAGGCTTCTGACTGTTTCATGGAAGAGCTCGTGTGGCTGTGGGGAAAAATTGCACGCAGACATCAGAGAAGGAATCAACTTCAGTAACAAGCTGTATGCACTGCAGACAGACCACACGGTTCAGAGTCCAGTAACTGTTCAGCTTGGAAGCTCAGTAGGAAAACACACTTTTCTTCAGGAAAAACACATACGCTGATCAGCTGTGTCTCTTGCACATTCCGAGTAAGACACAAAGTCCATCTACCGTCCCTAACAGTGGGCAACACCAAGCACTGCAGGGGCAGCAGAACGTGGGATAATTCACTTTGCCCTCTTAACATTTAAGGGATTGGGTTCAGCTTCCACACATAAGGTTCGGTATCACTTTCGTGATATCACTTCAGCCCTCATTGGATCATTCAACCACTGTATATTTATCTGAATTCTATATGCAAAAGTAGCGCTACTTCACAGATAGGGAAACTGATTAAATCATTCTTTCAAAGCTAAAGCTGAACTTTCGTAACTACAGCCAAAGATATACATGAAAAATTTTAGTCTCATAATTTGTAACAGCTAAAAAAAAGGAAAAATAACGAATTTTCTCAAACTAAGGCCTCCTCCTAGATTTGTGATGTGTATACAACATAGTTAAAGAGGTACAAATCTCTTATACTTTTTGCATAGAAACATGTAAATACCACTTTTGTTCCACTCCCAGTCTGTTATCGCTTATAAATTTTGAAAAGAAAAAACTTTTTTTCAAAAAAAACCCAAACCAAACACAGTGAAAACTGCTTTCTGTGTCTACACACCAGACTGACTTATGGGCTAGCATCTGGAAAACTCTTGCATTGACTGCAAAACCAACGAGTGTAACACAGAACTGACAGACTAGGTTTGTAGAATTTATAAACAATGAAAGAAAGAATTAAAGTCCTTATATTAGAGCTTATAACATATGCTGTTACTCCAGTGGCAGGTTTAGCGTTACTCGATTAACTGCAATGCTTTTATGCTAATGGCAATAGGTAAACTGAAGAGATAAATCATAACACATGACTTATTAATTAACTGGGCTTTTATGAAATAAAATATACAAAATGTAATGAAAATACTCTCCAGAGAACTAAAACACCTTAAGCCTCAAGTTACTGGAACCTGGTGCAAAATCTCAATTTTTCAACTCTTAAAACCCTTTTTGTCAATCAAAACAATTTGAAGAACAGTTGAAGTTTATTTTAAGATATGCATACCTAACTATAATAAAAGTCTGGTTGAGAACCACCTTTTAATTTTCAGTGCAATAATGACGTTTTAGAAAGATTCAACACATACCTTCTATCTACAGTTTTCAGCATAGTCTGCATTCTCTCTTCTATTGTTGCTTTTATCAGGAATCTATGAACGATGGTAGATCTGATCGTGTTTAAAAAAGAAAACAAGACCAGAAGTGAGCAGAAGTTACGCTGTTACTGTCAAAGTTCAAGACCACATTTTTGTCTCATACTAATTATTGTAATAATGCTGAAAAAACGCCTCAGTATGTTAAGAAAGAAATCTTACAAGGTGATTAGCAATTTCCACTGACATTTCAACATGCTTAGTGCCTCCCAGAGCGTACACTTCTACTCGGCTGGGTCACACACTAAATGAATAAAAGCTGTATTAACTGAAATCCTAAAGCAGATGCTGGGCAAAGTTCTGCTTTCTGTGTCCCTACTATAAACAAACAGTCCTCAAGACCCTAGCTTGTCCTTTAAAGAAATTACGTTGGCCTGCTGATTCTATACAATGTTTATACTGCATTGTCACAAGTCAGTCCAAGAGACAGAGCTCAGAGTGATGGATAATTAAAGCTCATTCCCAGAATTTTAACAACATTGTTTTTCAAGATGGCATAATACTATAATTTTTTTTTTTTTAAATCAGTAATTGTAGTCAGTAAACATGAAATTGTAAGCACCAGTAAAACATAAAACCCAAAAGGTCAATAAACGTAAAATGAGAACTCCATTTACGAAATAAGATTTCAAAAATAAAAGCTGTAATAAAAAAAAAAAGAAATACCCGGCACAAGAAAGTGAAACTGAAAAGAGTCAGCTCCAAAGATAAAAATGAAAAGTCACTCCAGGCTCCCCAGTATAAGCAATTTTCAAGATATGAACCCTTGAAAGTGCTTGGATGGCTTTCAGATCTTAAATTGAAGCTTTGGCAGGTAACATTACACAGAGGAATTCTGGGGGAATACTTAGTGATTCATAGGCAAAGGTCTACCCAAAGAAAGAGAAGTAAATAAGAACTCAACTGAACTGCTAATAGTTGCACCAGTGAAACTAAACAGAGTATTACCTTATGCTCACTGTACTTGAACGCAGCCGGTTTTTCAAATAAGCCTTCCTGAAGTCTTACTCTTAAGTAGTACAGCACACATTCTTGCTGGTTTTATTGCAAGGTTTTTAACAGACCTTTTATGTCAGCATCATGTAAAATTATAATGCAGGCTGTGGCAATCAATCTTTCCTATGCCCTCACAGTTAATTCAAAATCTTTACCATCCTACCCAAATATCCACCTGTTCATAAACATTCTTTCACATGCATGCTCATTCATGCCCTCTCGCTTTACCACCATTTCCAGAACATGAAGACCACTATTATTCTAGAATACCATTCCAGAATTTCTTCTTTGTGTACAGTTATTTTTTTTTTTTATTGGAGTGTGTGTGTGTTTGGTTTTTTTTGGTTTGTTTTTTTTTTTAAGTAATTTTTTCAAGTGACATGAAACCTAAGGAAAAACATATACATCTTATCTGTTCAGAACAAACTTTCCAAAGCCTTTAGGTGCTCAGTACTAACCATGTAAAACCTACAACACTGGAAGAAACAAAAGATATGCAAACCCATTAATATCTTCAAAAATATCTAGACAGGGGTGAGGGCAGAACTGTGATTTAAAAACTAAAAAAGTGTTCTAAAAAGTGTGTGCTATAAATTTCTTTTGGGAGAGGAGGGGAGAAAATAAAACAAACCACAAACCCAAAAACTCCTCCAAAACTCCCCAACAACTTACGCGGCTCCACATCCACAGCTGGGAATGACCAACTAGGAGCAGTCTCTCAAGGAAACTAGGAAGGGCCATGCCTAAACTTAGCCACATATGACATAAATGGTGAGTTGCTCAGACCTGCAAAGCTAAGACATTTCTGGACATGCTTGCAAGCAGAATTTTGAAGTTAAAAACGAAGGCATCAACAGCACACATAAAATAAGGCAGCAGCGCAAGAAGGTTTTTCAGGATTTTGGAGTCAAGTGCTTACACTTCTAAACGCAGTTTGCTTCTGCATCTTACCCCTGTAGCACAAGAGAACTGCCTAAAATACACATTGTGTATTTTCAGCAAACTTTTTTTTTAATTTTAATCTTTCTGACCCTTACGTGTTCATCTTTAAAAACAGAATTCCTATGAATACACTCATCTCCAAAACTGAGAAGTTTGGTGATCTAGATTTATTCTGGTTACAGTATGCAGTTCTATTCTGGACCATATCTAAACCACTCAACGCAAGTTTAACTCTTACTTTGTTTGGCCAATACGATGTACTCTGCCAATAGCCTGTAGCTCATGTGCAGGATTCAGAATAGGTTCGACAAGCAGAACGTGAGTCGCTTCGATGATGTTTAGTCCATTGGAACCAGTGTGAAGAGGAAGCAGCAAAATATTGATGTTGGGATCGTATTTAAATGCAGAGAGATTTTCCTAAAAGGGAAACATCACAGCAGTGTGACAAAAGTTCCTCAATAAAGAGCATGGGGGACATATTTGTATTTTAAAGAAATTATAGCAGCTACTACAGGCCCCAGAGCGACAACCTTGCAGCCTGACTCATCCAAGGCCTATCAGCCCAGAACAGCTACTCGACAGATATCAGGAAGGGAAGAAGTTCTTACAACACTGATTAGTGTGTCTCATCCTTAACATCATGCCAACGCTTCTTTCTCAAAAGTGAACGTACCGTTTATCTCCAAAGGCTTTAAGTTGTTGCTCTTTGTGATTATGATTTTTAGAATTTAGAGATCAAGGCTTCTGCCAAACCAATTTGCTGCTCTTCCAATTTCTCAAGTGAAGCAATGAAGTAAAAGGACCAAATTAACTTCTATGAACTGTAATTTGCCCCGCTGAAAATAATTTTAAGAAAAATATCCTTTATGTACCTGAAATTTACTAATTCCATTGATCTGAGAAAAAATCATGTTGTTGTCATACAAAGCTTTTGAAATTATGTCCAACACATCTTGCCACTGTAAAAAAGAAACAAAACAAAACCACACAAGACAATAAAAGTAACTCAACATTATAAACAGCGATGACAACTAAAATATACTAATTAACTTCCCTAAGAAAGAGTAGATAAAAAGGCCTTTCAAAATACCAGCGTTTGCAATTTAAAAAAACGGGAAAAAAAGAAAAAGAGAAAAAATTTGTGTGCCAGGAACCAAATCTTTCGTAAAACTAAATAAGAAACATTACTAAAAAGATCAGCTTGAATGGTAGCTATCACAAAACCAGTTTTACAATGTATCAAAACTATCTGGACATTCCATTTCAAAATACTTAGAATTTCTAATGCTTCCATATAAATCTAAGTGTTTGCCCTTTAAAGAAACAAGCTTTTACATCTGCTGACTACGGTCATTGTTCATGTCCCAGTTACACGAATTGCCCTACAAATTCTCAAAACAATCAAGTGGCTGTACAGAGTGAGTCAACATTTTGGTAGCTAAACTAATTCCTGAAACTAGCATGACTGCTTTAAACTCACACACATACACAAAGACAAGACAGAAAATAGTGATTAATACCGTTGAGAAAACCAAGGACTTAGCCCCTGGATCTTTAAATTGAATTCTCTTCAGTGTTCGGACCACAGCTTCCACTTTGGTGGAGTGACTTCCCTTTGAAAAGCCAAAGAACAGTATTAGTAAAATAGGATATTAAACAACTCCTATACTCATTTTATTAAATAATGTTCTATTAGGACTTTTACGTATCTTATGCAAATTAAAAATTAGCAACCTGAAGGAAGGGCAGGTTAAGTAGCACTGGACTGCTCTTACACCTCTCGTATGATGCGCTGCCATGGGATGAGCCACGTGCTACAGCATGGGCAGCGCATGTCAGAATGAAGTGCTACACAGATACACCAACCTCGTTCTGCATGAGGCAGAATGGACAGCCCAAGCAGTGCAGTTGCACCAAACACGCCAGTTCGGCCTCCTGAGGTTTAACTTAGTGGCACAATCTTTAAAAAAATCTTCCAAATGCACATTTAAATTTCCCTCCCTTCAATATCCTGAAAACTGGCAATGAAAAATCTACCTGAATGCTATTTCTGTTGCTTTTCTTTCTCACTCTGAAAACACCAGACTTATACTCAGTACTATGAAGCTTGCTAATTATATTTAAAATAATAAGAAATCAGTAAACACAATCGAATTAATTCTCGAAGGATTGCGTGCTGCAATGAAAACATCTTCATATTCTGCATTCAGAAGTATTTCAGTGCATAATGAATCCAGTACTACATTCTACTACTTGTCCACTTTGATTTCTGTACTCCTCGCTTTCCCCTCAAGTCAGGAAGGGGATTCCAAGAAACAGCTCTTTAGTATCTCCCTCTATGTCCTTCATAGTTTACTTCATATTACAGCAATTTTACCTAACATGTTTTTCTAAGAAGCCCTTACTTAGTTTCCTTGCGAGTTCTTACATGCATAGTAATTTCAAGCTGCACTAGATTCAGATGGACAAATATTGTTTTATTTCTGTCTGCACCTGTCTCTGAATTAACTATGTTGGCTTGCTACAATGACAGATCAAATTTACTGAAGTTATGCTGCTTGCGGAACTGGCGGAGAAGGATGTCAGCAAGTCTAAGCACAAGTTGGGAACCAATGCTGGGCTGCTTGATCATTCAGATGTAATGCAGCTAAATGAATGCTCCAGAAATACACATAGAAGATGTCCAGCAGACCAGAGAGGCTGCAATACGCAGTACCATTTTATTTCCCATGGTCTTCCATAGTGATTCCAACTCTATCATAGACATAGAAGTAAGCCAGCTTTTTCCATGACATCTCTGTTGTACCTGTACACTGTTTCCAAAAGTCAGACAGACAATTAGAAAGGCTTATGTCAGTAGGTGTTACGATCTGCAAGGATGAATGATACATTTGCAGCCCGATGGCAGCTGCCTGCCAATCATAACCACCTTCAGTTAGGACATACGAGACTAACTTTTGATATTTCCTATACATGCCAGGGTCATTTATGTGCTTTTCAATGATGACAGCTCTTGCTAATCTACTCTTTTCCTCAAAGACTTTTTTTTGGACCTTACCATAGGTCCCGTTTTTCCCTGCCAAAAGAGATCGTAGCTTTAGCCACTGTTGTTGATCTTTCCACCCTTCAGACTTCCTGTGACTCAGGTGTTACTAATGTGACTTTGTACAGTATCAGAGAAACTATGGCATAGAAAGGAACAGGACAACATTCAAAGTGGTTACAAACTTTTTGCTTTAGTTTTTAAACAAAATAACTAAGTATGCAAAGTTCTCTATCCCTCCACTTACATTTTATTAGAGTAATTGTATTAGACTTGTAATTGAACTAACAATTGACTAAAGCTTTGGTGCACAGCACACAAAAAATTTAAACTTTGTTCTCAGTATTTATGGAGAGATGAAACTGACAGAAGTACCCTTGCTATTATGAGTTCTTGGTTTTCAGTCCGTCTTAAACAAAAAATATGACCCTACTCATTACCCATACACCTTGAGTTTGTCATTTTGTTGAATATCCAGATGAGTATTTATAAACAAATTAGCTAGTTCTAATTAATTATGGAGCAGCACGCGTTAGAATCAAAACTACCCTCTGACAAACAATTTCTGTCTCAGATGACAGGCTGACAATACCCACTGTAATACCGACCAGACACTGGAAGCTTTTACAGAACCAAAACATGTGGGGATGCCAGTAATCTCTCTCTCCATACAAAATGCTCCCATTTACAGTAGTCTGTTTTCCATCTAAGGCATTAACTTAAGATGGCTAATGCTGGTACAATAAAGAGCAAGATGTATGACACAACAGAAGAAAAAAGGGGAACGAAAAAAAAAAAAGAAAAGAGAGGTACTGAATACTGAAAGATATCAGAGGGCCTGAAAAAGTTCAGATGAAAATATGAAAGCTGAATTAATCACACAGTTTTCATATAGATACTGCAAGATATTGATCATAACCTCAGTATTCTATAGAAACCATAGTAAATTAGTTATCCTTTGTTAACTGTCCTCAAAGGAACATGAGGTATAATTTTTTTACCAATGCTGCTTGTTTTGATAGTACATACAATGAAGCTACAGTATAAATTGTTAGTTTTTCATGAAATAAGAACGGCCTTGCTCAAGATGACATGTCAATTCACACAGAATTCATATTTTTGCTTTGCCTGGAGTTTTTGATGCAGAAATACTTCAAACACTACGCACCTTTACACAGGACAGTAGATGACCTGTTCTTTCTTTGTTTTATTTATGAAATTTAGTTATTTTATTTTTTAATGGAATTTATGAAACCTATGTGAAATTTATTAAAAACAGGGTGATATCTCCAAATCCCGAGGAAATAATCTGTTAAAAAACACATATGAAGTGAGGTCCTAATAACTAGCACTTCAAAAATATAGCTTATTTACTCCCCCTGGTGCCACAGACTGTCAACTACTTCAAATCTAATGATTTCAGTTAGGAAGCATCTACTCATAAAAAGGAACTCCAGTTGTCCAGGAAGGCTGACCTAAGTAGCGTGAACACAGTAGCATTGACTTCAGTACAGGCCAGCAACACCTGGGTCCACCCACAAGGTTCAAGGAGACTTGCATAGATACCACGGAACTCTTCGTCTGCACGTTTCGTTATTACTTTTAACTATACCAAACCAGATTAATAGTATGATTAGTACAAAGAACAAAAAAAAAAATCTTTTACTTAACAGGAAAATGTGTATCCTTCCTTGGGGAAGGATGGAAAAGCATTGATTTCACTATAAGAGGTGCCTATATACATCGTGTGCAATTGAAAAGAAAAAGAACTATATCTCTTATAAATGAAACCGATTGTAAAAGTGAACCTACATATAAAACTATATGGTAGGTTTGTCTGCCTAAATCCAGTACGCAACAAAACACAACAGATACTCACTGTTGAAAGTTTTGGCCAGGAAGATCACATATACAACGTACCTTTACAGGAATATCATCCTCCTGATTCGCAGTTTCTGCAGTGAAGACATACGATATTTCTTTATGAGATGTTGTCTGTCTGCAAATGGCACATTTAATGGAGCTCCGGCGGGTGCCAACGCTGTACTGTTCTATGATGATAGCTATACACTCATTACAAAAACAATGTCCGCATGTCAGCACTGCCCACTACACAGAGAATTAAGAAAAAACACAACACAGTATCAGCTTCAGATCAATGCAAAAGTTAAAACAGTGTATTAATACATGATAAATTACATTTTCATAGAAACACGTTCTTCATTTTCATGAAACTCATCAGATTAAAATTGAAGATTTTAGAATTTTTAGCACTCCAGCTGCTAAAAAGCATGGATTTCAAAGTTTTCCAGCACAGAAAGATTCACAGTCCGTAGAAGTTCTCTACAGTTATTGTTCATTTTTTGTATTTTCCCAGTTTTAACTTGGAAGTAAGACATGACAGTGTTTCACTTCTACGTATAATGATTCCTAATGCATAGGTTAAGTCCACCAATTAAGTATTTACAACATCAAAAAAAAAATAATTACACAAATGTTTGTACTGGCCTTCTGTAAAAGTCTTTATCTATATATTCATACAAGATCATACCTCAAACCAGGACACTTACAAATGTCCTAAAGGAAGCGCTTTGATTTTTACATATTATTAAGTCCTAGACAACACCTCTGGATTTAAGAAGAAAAAAAGACTTTGAACAGAGAGGCTTAATCTTTTTTTGACAGAATACATTAGAAACAGAAGATGGCATTGCAGAAACTTTTTCCTTTGAGGACCTGGAACACCTATGTGCCAGCTGTGACTTTCCTTAACAGAGAAGTAATTTGTAAACCAATGTTTTTGCACCTAGAAAGAATGTCTTACTCTGTACTAGTCTGTCCCATAGGCCATTCTAAAAGGGAAAAAAAAAAGTTTTCATGGGTCCAAGTAGCAGAGGAAATAGACTAAACGACTGATTATCAAGCAAAAGATCTTTTAGGCTTTGTAAGGTTCTTTCAATCATGCAGAAACAGGATGCAAAGCATTTTACTAGTTACTTGCAACATGATGGCTACCATTAACTCAAGTGACAGTCTCGGCCAAAGTTAAAGAAAAGACTGTTTTTCTTTGCAATGAGCACCTCCAGCTCAGAGATGAAGCGTCAGTTAAGAGGGGAAACAACTGTTGTCTGTAAAAACGTGTATCCCCCTTAGAAGAGCAGCATAGAGGGGATTTTGGAAACGCAGCAGGACACTGATTCATGCTTACACATGTCTATAAAGCTAACACACCTTAAAATAGCTACCCTAAAAAAAGAGCCAATTTAGTTTGACTATACAGGAGTCCTTTCATATTTGTACCTAATGCATGGCTAGTAAAGTACAAGCTATGGCTTTGTACTTTATCATATATATCAATTTTGATTAAATCTCACTTAAAATTCAACTCCTGCAGTTCAGGACTTAAGTGGTGGTAAAAGAAATCCAGATTGTCAGCCTTCATTCTATTGTTTTTTCCTACTGTTTAAGTAGCTAATATCAATTTTTTGAAGACTAGAAGAAAAAAATAAGATTACACTAAAACACAACAGTATACTACAGAAGCTTATGCACTTCCTTGTTCTATTAGTTTAAAAATGGCAAAGTTTTTCTGACAAAAGTATTAAAGCAAAACTTCTGACTTATAAAACAATCAGCAACACACATTCTTGTAACACTTCTGTCAAAACACTTGAGCATTGATGTCAACAGCTAAAGGCAGCAGAGGTGCTTGCATCTGAGCAAGAAGTTATTTCAGGGGAGAGGCTGGTGGGTACGTTACAGGAAAGGGCTTATTTCTCCTGTTTTGAGATAATGTTAATTTAAAATCAGATGTCAAAAATTCTAAACCTAACCGAGTAAGATCTAGATAAAGCCATTCTAGAACCAAAACCTGCTGACTAAATATCTTACCTGTTTTCCCAGTTGACGTGCACAGATTGGACATGGTTCTGGGTTAACTCCCCCAGTTGTTTTATCCTGAGACTAAAAAAAAAAGAAGAAAACTTTGTGTTTCAACGAATAAAAAGTTATTCTAAATTTTAAAAAAAATGAATGGAAAAAATTAATAACCAAGCCCTTAAAAAATGTTTCCATTCATGAATAAGTCAGTCTATCTTGAGGAGTTTAAAAAATTAATGTAATTTACAGTAAGTAGGAGGAGCCCTGTTCGTACTGCAGCCCTTCAGATAGCATCTGCATCTCTACTACAGCTTTGAAGAATCCTAGTAAAATACAGGCTTCATATAAGAAGCTCCTCATATTTTCTATCAGCTTTATATTGTAAAACTACTTAAATATAATTAATCATGCTTAACTATGTTTAGTTAAGCATAGTTGTACTTACTTGAACATTATGATTAAAATAGCGTAACATACATGGGGCTTGTCTGTTGTTTTTTTTGTTTGTTTGTTTTTTCCAGACCTGCTTGTCATTCTGTTTCAGAAGGTAACCTCTTTGTAAAATAGCAAGGGTATGCAGAGAGGTACATAATTCTACAAGGCTTCTACTAAACATAACCTAGCTAGTTCTAATGAAAGTTTTAACCATCTAAAACTAGTTTGTAGTTTTATACCTGTGTAATTAAGCAAATAGCCAAAATATATAATGTAATAAATAGCTTTATGACTATGCAGGAACACAAAGAACACCACACTGTATTTCAACATGTAATGAATCTTTACAGAAAAAAATATTTCCTTTAAAATATAAATTTTAGGTAAAAATAATGGTATGTTTCTTCTACTAGGTAAATAGAATACATCACTTTGTTAAAGACCAAGGCACAGTAAACCTTACTTTCTCCAGATTAGTGAGATACAGAAGTTGTCCTAATTTCTTTTGAAGCTGTGATTTGGCAACTGCCTTGTCATTCAGAAGTTTCACTCGATTTTGCTCTACCTATGGAAACACATATTAAAAAAAAAGAAAAAATAGTTAAATTTTACAATAAGGTTCAAGTTCATTTTTTGGCAAAATTCAACGGAATAATTTACCGGGGACAGATAGAAGAACAGCTCATTCTGTAAATTTAAGATGTGCTGCTCCCCAAGTAAAAGTGATTATCCATTCCTTTCCTGTACCCAGTATGAACGCAGTCCTGTGAATAGCCTGAGACTCAGGAGGTATACAAACTTGCTCTTTATTGTTTTATTTGCATCACTAGTTCTTTCCAGAGACAAAAACCAATTTAAAATAAATTAAATTTTTAAAAATTTCTTTGAAATGTCATTCAATTTATCATCTATCTTCTTACAGCCAAATAGGTCCTAGACTCTCCTGCTAGTTCCAAAAACAATGTGTAAGAAAAAAAAATTTCTTTATAATTCTTAGAAGACTTTTCATTTTACCTATACAAAGATAAAAACGTCAAGCTGACTCCTTTTTAGATTAATTACAGTTGGTAGCGGTGTAGTTAATACTGCAGGAGAGGCAAGCACTCCAAGGATGAAGGGCCAAGTAATGGGTGTGTCTTTTACTGTTGCAAACACCTACATCTATCTTACACTTTGTTAAACATTTGTTAAGCAGAGTGCTCCATTTAAAAAATTGCTTTAATACACAAATAAGATATCCATTTCCCTACAGAAAGAGAAGAAGCACTTTTATGTAATACTGAATCTCACTGCAAAAAGCACAAAACGTTTCTACTGAAAACATATTTCTATAGGTGAAAAAAAAATTAAGATGTTAAATCAATCCAGCATTTCCTCTATGTTCATGAACTGAAAGTGTCTCAGACGTAGCTCAGAAATTCCAAGGAAAAAAGCCTTGTCTTTTAGGTTTTCACTGCCTTTTTTTAGGTTGTTGTGGGAAGTAGCAATATGGGAGAGAAATCAGGTCGACTTAATTTTCCACCAGCTTGGAAAACTAGGCAATTGTAGAGAAAGGTCCCAGAGCCATTCACGTGCTGCTGGAAGGGCAGCAGTCTTTTGGAAACACGCCACTCAGTCAGAAGGCTGACAAAAATGTATCAAAATATGAGTACAACCTCAAAAAGGCCCATACACTGAGTGTATAAATAGGTTAGAACTTTTTACTCCACACAGCCTTTCTGAAATGGAAACAGAGGCATATTATAGACCTTACAGACACAGATCTATATACAGATTTTATTTTGTAGGAGGTGGGTTCTTTCAGAAAAAAAACAAACGTTTCTTTCCTGCCAAGTACTTTACCTCATGTGGTTCTATGATGTGAAGAACTGGTGGATTTGGTTTTGGCTCATCAGGATGGCGCACTCTCAGCCGTTCTGTAGCCATTGCCAGTTCATCAATAGCAGACACGTGATCCCTCAGTACCATCCAATATTCATGAAGTAACTGTAAGAAAAGCCTAAAAAATTAGTCGCAGAACTGAGATGAGTTCCCTTTATATGACTCTGCCATACAATATATTATGTGAAAATCTTTTTGGAGTAAGGGATAATATTTCTTCACAGTAATTCAGCCACAACAAATTACGAAGGAAAACAAACAGTACAGAGATCATCTTGCCTTTCTTTTCCAGTCTCTCTTTATCAATAACCATAAATAGCTGTCTCATTTCTTCTACTGCTATTGCTATTACAATAAATAATGGAACTAAAAGTTCAGAAACAAGATCCCTTGCAAGACTAAGCAAACGCTGAATAAAATAAGGAAAAATGATTAATCAATTTTAAACAGCTAACTATTTTAGTACTAAGACTGCTTCTTAGAGATGAAGCATATTTTAAAGAATTGTTAACAGTTTGAGTAGTCTTGATAAACACACAGATGAGCACAAGGTGAAGATAACACCAGATTCAGTTCTCCCAAGAAAAAGTAAATTCTGGCTTTCTACAATGTAGGATACTATATACATGTACATACACACTGCAAGTATACATACTGGAGGTATACTATAAACTGACAGTACGGTAAAATACTTCTTCCCAAGCTTTCCACTATTTACGCATTTTATGAAAAAAAAATCTTCACTGACCTTACTGAAATTCTAAGACCTTTTGCAAATGCCAAAAATTATTATTTGTTGATTTCTGATTTTTCAGTTGTAAAGATATTTCTAAACATTCAGTTCCTGAGGAATGTGCTGGTTGGCTGTTTCGAGTTTTTCTTTTAGCTCAAGACTACTGAAGCATTTGTTTTGAGCTAAGCCTAGATTACAAACATAAAATTACTGTGTATTAAACATGGCACACAGGGCGAAGACAGAGAATGAGATGAAAGGAGCTTGCTCCCTCAAAACCAAAGAAACTAAACTAAAACTAGGGAGAAACTAAGCTAAAATTACTTTTTCTTTAAAAAAACAAAAAAACAAAAAACAAAAACAAACCCATGATTAAAGCAAATTAGTAAGGCTCTTCGTTGCCAGTCTGAAAGATAATTCAAGTAACATCAGCAGTAACTGAAGTTTCCTTTTTGTGATATTAATAATTTTACTGCCAGCTGATGCTTTCTCAGAAATCCTAGGACTGCCTTGAAGCATGCACATCATACAATTTCTTCACTAAACTTGCACAAAAGTTCTTCAGTTCGTATCTCTAATGGAAAAGCCTGGCTGTTACTTCTCCTTTCTCCTCCAAGTCAGAGTTTGTGCGTATTAAGCATTTGATTGAATTGCACAAAGTTTCCTGTATTTGAAAAAACACTATTAAAAAGAGTCTGTGTGACTCAAATAAAACAACAACAAAAAATCTTCGCACGTTTGTTTTCAGAGAATTTATCATTTCATTAAGGTTAACCACAAATTGTGCTTCTTTTTATGTTAATAAACATGGTAGTTTGAGGTGGGGTGTAAAAGGCCAGTTTCTGGTCATTAATGCAAGCTCGTTTTAGATTTAAGGGTTATTTTACAGACCATCATCCCTGTAGCTCAATGTAGATTAGAGTAGTATGGACAACTGAATCGGTATTTCCATATCACAACAGATGGAATCATAACGGCACTGTTTTCATTCTCATTGGCATATTAGTCACACCTTTTGTTTCTTGAAGTAAAAGAACATGAAAAGACTGCGCTCCCTTCTTGCAGCACAAAATCCCCAACACACAGCAATGCCTTGGTAACAGGTTACCTTCTGTCCTCCTCCTCTTGTGAGCTGCTACAAGCCGAGGACATAAAATAATGAAGCATGAGAACAGCTAGGGTCATTATCCTCCAATCAGCATTTTGGTACCATAAGAGAGCGATCTGACTTTGTGAGAACAGCACAAATTTATTAGGTGTTTAATAACTAACTATCAGATAACCAAATGCTGGTTGAGATGTCATTTTGTTTAAAAAGGTTTTGCACTGTGCTACACTGTAACCTTTTCTTTTAAAATTTTTAATTTTTTTTTTTTTTAAAGCTGCTCCCGATTAAGTCTTACTCCTAAGTAGCGCCACCAATTTAAGGAAAGTAGGTGATGAGTAACCAAGTTCACTGAAAACCAAAGCCAAACTGAATTCCATTAGTTAATCTAAGATACATACAGTAAGTTACTTTCTAGAATATGTTCTCTTCTTCTGTGGACTAAAGCTAATAACAAATGTTTAAGTTCTTGGATACTTCTGGAAGAAGCATCTTTGCTTTTTCAAAACCTCCTAGTAAAAAGCAAAAGGAACAGGAATTTGCTCTGATGTCAGACCACATTAAAAAAAAAAAGTGTACAAAAGTGCCAGTAAACCTGAAACTAGTGTACCGAGTGTGTTTTACTGAAGTTGAAGTTTCCGTTAATTAAAAATGAGAAGGAGAAGCATTCAAGAGAAAACACTTTTGATTACACCTAAGCTTTAAGACAGGATGAGACCCTTGTGTGCAACAGCTCTTCTCCCTTCTCCATCACTGGTATGTATTCACTGCAAGGAAAAAGGCACACAAGGATGCATGAAGAAAGCCACAGGATACTCCTGTAGTACTCTCTGATCCAAACAGTAGGAGACTAATTATTTCAAGTTACATCGTGTAATAAACAAGATGCAGGAAATGAAGTAATAGTGAAGGGACATCTGTAGCTAGCACAAGACTGAAGGTAAACTGAATTACAGAATGGAGCAACATTTGATTTGACAAGTTTTGCTACATTCTAATTTAACTAAAAAGGTGAACACATTTAATTATATCCGTATACTGCCTTAAGAGATGCAACTACATTGATTACTAATTTGTTTAATAGCCAGTGTGGCTTTTAGAAACTTTTAAATCATATATAAGCCATTTAAAATCAAATCCTGTAATAAGAACTGTGAAAAAGCTTTATGTAGGCAAACCTTAATTTCAGGAATACAACTTAGCTTTGTTCACATTCAGCTTAATTTTTTTTTTTTTTTGTATTACATTAAATGGACTACACAACTCCTTTGTCACCATCTCATTTACTATACCTTATATTCCTTTTTCCATGCTTCAAAGAGTTCCAGAAATATGCTGCCCTCTTCAGTTAGTTTAACATCCATTCGGTGAGCTTTGGCAAAGGAGAGAATAGCTTTCAAGGCACGTTCAGTCTCACTGGTTGCCCACAGTCCTCTGCTCGTGGTGGGCAAACGGTCATCAACGAGCCCTTCTTCATCTTCTATCATCTCCTCAAATATTGCCATTTGGCCTTTAACACTTAAAAACAAACCCAGCACAACTCTTACCACTGATTTTGTACTTCCACATCCATTTCTACTTATTCATCATATATTTCAGCCTTCTAATATTTGATTAAAGGACAAAGCAAACCAAACAAATACAAACAGCTGTTTTATTACTTGATATCCCAAAAGCTTGCTTTGCGCACAGTGGCCTCATTACCAGCAAGGAAATCACTGTACAGGCCATGTTGTCAGCTCAAAATCAATAGTTTTTGTAAAGGCTTATGCATCTTAACTATCTTTCAGTAGTTATGAATGTCACATTCTTTAAAAAAATTGCAATTCTGACTTCTTAAATCAGCAAGAGTTGCAGTTAAGCTCAGGTGCAAAATCTGCTGTGTATGGCACTATTTAAGAACACTACAGCTTTCCAGCTCCTTCCTTGACAAGCAATGCTAATTCAGAAGCACGCTCCGTTTAGGTAACGGAGCTCCCACTGGTAATGGCTGTTCAAAGTGACTGTTCAATTCAGCGACCTCAAGATTTTTTAATCCAATTTTGATATTGTGAGGGACAGGAGAAGTAAAAGTCAAAGAGAAAGCATGCAGAGGGCTGTCATCTATGCGTCTCAGTACTGTCCCAATGCATACTTCTCTCGCACCACATGCTGGTGCGACCCTTCCTCCAGCTCACAGCTGCATTCGTGTCTGCAGTCTCCTCTCTCATTGTGGCTTTAGTCAAATTTGGTTACTTTATGAAGTACACAGAATTAAAAAAAAATCTGAGAACGAGTATGGTATTATACCATTTGCCACTGGACTGCAAATAGATATTTGCACAAACAGGAATATGCATTTAATTAGCAGACTGGTATTTATAGACTCAGTTTCTGAACACCTCAATGCTTCATTTCAAACGTATGGTCATATTACAGCAGCTTGAGAAAAAGTAGCATGTATTTGTACCTCGCACACAACATTTTCAAACGGAATTTCCATAGAAAATTAAACCTGACTAATAAAGTTGCTATCGAAGCCACTAGCAAGAAGTTGCTGTAATTTGTTCATACAGTTATTTCAGAAAACTTGAAGTAGAAAATATAAAACAACCAAACTTTCACTTTTTTTTAATAGCGAGAAGTTTATAAAGCTATGAACTTACGTCTGAGAAAAGAGCTTCGACTCGTATTCTGTGAACAACTCATCAGCCTTACAAAAGACACAGCTGCAATACAGAAAATTGAGAACAGAAGCATTCAGAATTTCATCAGAAATCAAAGGAATTCCTGCTTTTCCCTACCAACATATAAAAACACACAAAGTCCTTAAAAAAAAAACAACTGAGCAGTCTTATGTACACTTGATATAATAACTGACAGGAAAAGATTTTATAGGAATAAAACCAAAGTAAGGTCACAACTCTAACAAATGGATCTGTGATATCTGTGTACGTATAAATCCTGAGTACAGAATAAAGACTTTCATCTCTTCTTATTTCAAATGAAGGAAAATTTAATAATACATCTCTAAAGTATTTTTTATTTGCAAGACATACTTGTTGAGTGGAAGTCTAACAGGTCGCAAATGGCAGATAGTGGCAGCCTCAATAACTTGCTTAGAGGGAGGACCTTCCAAGTTTTTCACTGCTTCTCTCACAATCTTCTGGAACTTCTTCACTTCCTCCAGCTGGGTTGTGAGCAGGTATTGAAGGCCTCTGCAGTCACGGAATCTGATTTAAAGAAAAAGGGAACTAATTGCACACTAAACCACCAAATCCAAACTTAACTCAGTATTTTGAAGTAGAAGAGAAATAGCTAAATAGCAAAATAGAACAACATACGAAGTTCACATCATAAGCAAATGCTTATTACTACATGTAATGCTGTTAGAAATCATTCCATTGTATCCCCTGAGATGATGCCTGGTATTTGTAAAGACTCTTTCCAAGACTTGAGAGATGCAACCAAGTATTAGTAGTCACCACTAACCTGCAACATGCTGGTCCCCAACACAAATCTACTAAAGGTAAACAACTGCACATACTTACAATCTTTTTAGCCCACAAACTGGTTTTCAATGCTCCTGCGCAATTCACAGCAGACACATGCATCCATTACAAAAATACACTGCATTTTGCAAGTCAGCTTTCAAAATTAAAATTATTAAATGGACACAACAGTAAACTATTTTCCTAAAACCAGCTGTCTTGGTTGGAGTAGGAATGCAAACACCAGTTAAGTACTTCCCATATTGCCTTTTTCCTGTTAGCAGAGGCCTCTTGCTGAGAATGCACCATTCATGCAAGGTCTGGCATTCATATACAAGACAGTGTATTACAAGACTGTGGTTCTACCCCATATGGAAAGTTTGATCCAAAGCATCTCTTTCTCAAGTGTGGAGAGAAAAGCACAGGTTTAACAACACTACTAAAGTTTGGCATTTAAAATGACCTACTTAAGCTATATGTATTATTTTAAAATAAAGTAAACAAGTTTGCCTAAGTAAGTAGTCTGAAAATGAATGTAAACTTCAATTACAAGTCGGCTGTTAATATTATCAATTACCAAATATTCCAGATTTATTAAAATCTCCCACACTATAACCCTGGATTAATAACACCTCTCATAATCAACTAGAGATTAGTACTTGTTGCTTCCACCACTAACTAGTAACACTTCATAAGACACGGCTTTCTAAGTTTTTATTGCATATGCTGAAATAAATGAAAAATGAAATGTTTTATCCCTATTTTGTAAAAAAACAATTGAGTTAGTTAGCTTTTCCAAAGTTACACACCCTGTAAGCAGCAACAGTTTAAAAAGATACTTCCTAAATAGCTAATTTCAATTAAGAAAAAAAAAAAATAATTTTTTTTTTCCAGTATGACACAGGTAAGCACACTGAGATGCACAGACATATGAGCTCAGCAAGAACATGCAAACAATCCTTTCCTCAAATTTATTTTGACCAGAATGAGATGCCATCATTCCTAAATCACTTGACCATGAAATGTTCATATCGCAGACTCAGAGACAGGTTGAGGTTGGAAGGGACCTCTGAGGTTGTCTTGTCCAACCTCTCTTCTCAAGCAGGGTCACCCAGAGCTGGTTGTCCAGGACCACACCCAGACAGCTTTGAGTACCTCCGAGGATGGAGAGTCCACAACCTCACTGGGCAACTTGTGCAAATGCTGAGTCACTCTCACTGTAAAAAACGGTTTCCTGATGTTCAGAGGGAACCTTCTGTGTTTCAGTTTGTGCCCATTGTCTCTGGCCCTGTCACTGAGCACCACTGAAAAGAGCCTGGCTTCAACTTTTTTGCATCCTCCCTTTAGGTATTTATATACATCGAGAAGATCACACCCACTCCCACCCCGCCATGCCCCCAAACTCCTGAACAGTTCCAGCTCTCTCAGCTTCCTGGAGAGATGCTCCAGTCCCTTCCTCAGCTTCTTGGCCCTTTGTTGGACTCTCTCCAGCATGCCCATCTCTCTCTCGTACTTGAGAGCCCAGAATTGGACACAGAGTTACTCCAGGTGTGGCCTCATCAGCACTGAGTAAATGGAAAGGATCACCTCCCTCAACCTGATGGCAACACTTTGTCTAATGCAATCCAGGATAACATTAGCCAGCCTTCATTGCCTCAAGGGGACATAGATGGCTCATGGTCAACGTGGTGTCCACCAGAACCCCTAAGGTCTTTTTCTGCAAAGATACTTTCCAGCTGGGCGGCCCCAATGCCCCTCTTGAACAAATAGAATCTCCCTTCTTCCTTTGCAGCATAATTCTGAGTTTTGAAGAAAGAAGAGGTAAAGTTTTGTATCTTAATTTAGATTATTCAATAGAATTATGTTAAGTACAGAAAAGTAAGAGATATGCTTACTTCCAGCTAGGGCAAGGAATTGCCACCTTTTGGGATCATGATAACAGAGTAGTTATACTGGAGGATATGTCTTTACATATTTAATTAAAGTCTGTGCATATTTTAAGTACTTAAATTTATACAAATATACATATTTTATATATGCATTAGATATTTATATATATGCATATGCATTTACATACATCTATTTTTAGATATAACAACAAATGTGTATTTAACTAAAACATGATTCAGAAAGATTATATTTAAAAGTGTAAGGATCGTTCATGTATCTGAGAAAACTGCCTGAAGTTAAACTGTGAGAGCACTCTCCTTCCTATGTCTCCCTTCTCTGTGATGAACTTACAGAACAGGAGCACAGAACGTACAAGAGACGGCTGGGAGAAAAGGGTTTATTCAGCCTTAAAATAAGATCTATCTCTCAGGGAAGACCTTACTACTTTCTACAACTATCTAACTGGAAGATACTGAGAAAAACTTTTCTCAAAGGTGCATGGTGAAAGGACAAGAGACAATGGACAGAAGATGTAACACAGGAAATATTAACTAGATAGAAGGATTTTTAATTTGAGGGTTTTTTCCAACAAATAGGTCAAATACTGGAACAGGCTTCACAGAGGCTATGAAATCTCCCTCCTTGGAGATACCCTAAGCTCAACAGGACAAATCACTGTGAAACTTGATTGGGCTGAACCCCTGAGCATGGGCCTGGATCTATAAGTTGGGGGCTGGTCTAGGTGACCTCCAGATGTCCCTTCCAATCCATTATTCTGGAATTGCACAACAGCAATGGTGGTACTGTTGTCTCTAACATGAAACCAAACCAAAATTCTTTGCTCAGAAAAAACGGCAATCCTGTTTTATGCTGTTACACAAGGACTTTCTGATATTGTCTGTCTACTTTCCATTTAAGCAAGTCAGTTTCTCTTAGAAGTGACTCCATTTTAATGCAATAAACTTTGAATCTTTCTTGTTCAGCAGTTGTATCAGTACAGAAGACTGTAAAACCACAGGAGATAATGCAAAGGGACATTTCAAAGAATGCTTGTCTAGAAAAAGAACTGTAATTCTCCTGCTTTTCTTTCCAATTCTTCTATCTCGTTACAATTTTTGGGGGACTGTTTTTGAAATTTAATTGCAGCTCAGATGATCTAAAGCAAAAATGCCTGCTATTTAATTGCAACTGTTAGCACAAACCGGTAAGAGGATTTGAGCAGACTTAACTGCATTTATTAGCCTATTTTAGCTATTCTCTTACTTCTCTGCCATGGAGAATTTATTAGTCTGCTGTTTGTAGTTGCTGGTTATTTCATTTTGCACACGTTGAACAAGCTCTTCGTCGATGGCATACTGTATTGCTGTCTGGATGACATCCAACCACCAAGGAGAACCTGAATGTATCTGTATGCAAAAGAACAGATTTATCCATGAACATTCAACAACCAGCCAATTTACTCATTGCAGCAGAGGCTTATACTGGTCTTTAGACCACACTCAAACAAAAGACTGGTACATTCCTGGAAAGTGGAAGACGAGAGCATGCTTTAAAAATTTCTCCTTTTCTGTTTAAGTGAATACATGATCAAGAAATTTTCTACATTTCCATACTACTCCACACCCTCAAATTGCTTCAGTAGAGTTAGATTCACCGAGGCCATCTACACAGAATAGCCACATAGAGATATTGTAATCTCAAAGTTTCTTCTTTATCACTCTCTCAAAAACAGATGAAAGGATGGTTTAATCAGAGAAAGCAAGCTCTTAGTGAAATTAATAGAGCAATACTGAAGTGACCTTATAATTTCAAAAGGTGAAAGAAGATACAGAATTTTACTTCCTCATTTGCCATTTGTCCCCATTTCTTTATTATTATGCAAGTGATAAGCAGCATTTTAACTCAGCTGTTCATCACTTCATTAAGGATTTGCACCTTTCCATGGAATCTGAATTGTCACATTGACTAAATACAATTAAGCCTTAAGCACAATGACTAAGCACAACAGTTCCTTTGAAAGTAACTGAAATACCATCTGATACACCAACAGAAACGTTTCAAGGCCAAAACCTACAACTTACATGTATTACAGGTAAAGCACGGTTAATATAAAAATCAAGCATGGTGTTAAACTTTACTAGAATCATCCCACCATGTACTTCTGGTTCTAGTCACCCAGTCATCAAGTACTGTGTGCCTTTCTGCAGGGAACATAGAATATGTCTTGGGGCTGTGTCCAGATAAGCCTTCAGAGAACTGTTAGAGATAATAAACAGCTGGAGTTCTGGATAAACAGATGAAAATAGTATTTTAAAAAAATCTCAAAATTCAGAGACGAAATATGTAAGAGGTACCTGCCTTTCTCTGGAGCTCCCGAATGGTCTGAAGAACTGGCTGTAATGCCTGATGGGCTTCTGCAACTTCTGCATTGGATTTACTCATATAATGCTGTCGAAGTTGTTCTGCCTGTACAGAAATGAGAGCTTAAATTACGCACAACTCATTTATGAGGAATAATTGAAAATGCAAAGCCTCCCCGGCTACTATGTTTTAAAATGGTTAGCTGACTGCATGCTACCCACTTTCATTAGAAAACAACATTTAGCATTATTTTTTTCTCTAGAATCTAGCATTTACTAGTAAGCCCAAAAACATTTGAGAAGACAAAGTAATACAAAAATGCTAACTATGCAATTTTGCTCTTAGACAAGCCCAAACAACACAATAGGAATACACTGCATTACAAAAAGGAACTGGAATTTAACTCATAATTCTTACTTCTCTGTACTTTAGAATATATCGTGTTGAGTAAGTAAACAATAAAAAGATGCTAGAACAATCTGAGAACAGGACAATTTAACTTACTTACATATAAAACTTATCCATAAAATCACAAGAAAGGTTTAAGTTTTATTATTTTTAGGTGCATCAGTTATAAAGTTTTAATAAAAAATATTTCTGCCAGTGAAAACCCCTATTGATATGCAGATGTCTCCACAATACAACCAGTACCAGTTTATTTGATATTTTAATAACTGATGAACAAATAACTGTATTTCTTACAAGTAACATTTACATACATAGGTATCTTTCACTATTACATTCTGATTTCACTAGATAACTTTATTTTGTGCATTTTAGGGGAGTTTAACTCCCTCTGTTTGCTACTATCAAGCTAATTATATTATTGTTACAGATGAAGTCAGTTTACCAGGAGTGGGCAGGACTCAGGTATTTGGATGAGCTACTGCCAAAAGATAGCTATGAAAAACAATCTCTGCTTCACATTTACAAGCAAAATACAAATTTTCCAATCCTCCTCTTTACAATAATGTCAGGAGAAGGTAACATTAAAAAATTGCTAGAGTTACAGGCCAAAAAAAAAAAAAAAAAAAGGAAGAGGGCAGTATTTCTATAAAGGCTGATAGAAACTTCTTAAAATATTTAAGACAACAGTCTCATTAAAACAGAAAAAAGCTACCTATGCATAGAATTTGCATAAAAATTATAAAATATCAAAAATATCACAAGATATCCAAATAAGATGACAGATACTGATCACCATCACATAACTTCCAATGAACACACTCACAACATAACAGAGATCACCAAGCATTCAGAACAGCAGCATTTTACTGGACATTTCTGCTCCCATCTCACACACTAAACAACTCTTGATTTTACTAACCTGAAAAGAAATGTACGTAGTTAGCTTGAAAGCTATTTAACATTATTTCTTTAGTTAGAGAATATATTCAAGGATAAAAAAATTAAAAGGTGCTTTTCAAAATGTATTTATATAAAAATTAACAACGTTTACCTCTTCTGCAAGTTGGCTATCACGTAAAGTTGGGGGAATTCCTGGGTGCTTTGCCAGCAACAATTCCATCAAATTGTGTGTAGAATGAAGTCTCTAAATACACACAAAGTCAACGGCAATCATGAAAAAAATACACTGCAACATTTGTGACAGGAAAGCTTAAACAGCAATGAAAGCTTACAACAAGGAATTAGTATTCATTTAAAATTAGTCCTGTGTGTCGTCCCGTTCCCCCCCCCGTTAATTTGGAAGCATCTTATAAAGAAAATAAACATTCTTTTCTTCATTTTACTGAGACAGGAAATGAAACATTAAAAGACTTTCTTCAACAACTCAAAAGCAAATCAGCAGGAAAGTTTGATACCAAGTCATCAGGTTCTGTCCTGTACTCATCCTCCTAATTAAAACAGCCCCTGACTATCATGGAAAACAACTACTTTATCTCAGAGCACAATCTTTTGTAAATATCTTTCAGAATATTATAAGGAGACAACACACTTATCTAAAGCAAAATAAAATATACGGAAAAAACCAGCTCCCAAGAGCTTCAAACATTTTTCTTATTTTTCACTTTTCTGAAATTAAAGTTGACAGAATAAAACGTGACCATTTGGTTTACGTTTAGGGAAAATAAATTTGATTGTCAATGAGGCAAGGCTATTCCTCCTCCCCAGGTTCACCCTACATATCCCAAACCAGACCCCTGATATTATGCTGACTACATATCGCCCAAAAACTCATACTAGTAACTTTCACTATCATGAACTTGTGCCCTTCTCACCTCCTGGATTTACTTCACCTTTGCCCTGTTACTATCTTAGCCACTGAAGAGCGCTGGCCAACAGTGGTTTGCCATTATCTTAAAAAATAAAACTTTTGAGTTTTACTACACAGAGGCAATATTAGGCAGTGTACATTTTGAGAAAAAAAAGAAAAGCTGTACTGGAGTCATAATCCAGGTCAATGAGGCAAGGCACAATAATCTTGTTAAGAGTTGCTTAACAAGCTTATGCTATGCTGTACAGCTACGCTAAGTGAAAAATGCCCCTGGGAAGTCAGAAAGGAGAAGGAAGGATCAAAGCAGCACAATACAGCCATCAGATGACCACACGCAAGATAATCAGAGAATAACTTAGTAAAGCAAGCAAAGTAAAGAAACAAACAACTGATCACTTCTTATGTATCTCTCTAACATTTTAAATGTCTTGTTACGCTTAACAGAATTTTGGTCAATTTAGAACTGGTATTTATTGAAGAAATATAAAGATGTTACAGAACCACTGCTTTTTTATCAGGAAAACAGATTCATATTTTTAATATAGTATTCAAAGTATATTAATATATTTCCTGAAGAGAAAATTAACTTTGATTCTTTTTCATGTTTTGATGCCCTTTCAGAGAACACCTTCTGCAGTGCAGTGATTTTATTATTCTCTATCATTTGGCATGGTAACATCACTTTCAAGGCAAACCAAGCATCCTGTATTCACAGGATGTAATATGTGAGCACATTAATGTGAGCAGTCACAGACACATACACAAGTCTAGGAATTCAGCATGTTAAGTTTATTGCAGAACAGCAGGTGGAGATCATACACTGCTTCTGGGATATCAGGAAGACTCACAAGCAAAAGTCTTTAGAAAAACAGTAGGTTTTTTTTTAAAAAAAAAAAAGAAAGCAAATGTGAAGGTCACTGGACAGATTCCTATCTAAGCATTATGATAGTGACAGTAGGCTGAAAGAGTCATTCAGCACATTGCTGGGAGGAAGAAAAGACTGACCTGTTAAATTAAATCTAAAGTATTCCAGTTCTTAACTATGTCTCTCTACATTTGAACGCTCACTCACTTGCAAGGAATCTGTTTTGAGCTTTTCTTTGTGCTCTTCAGATGATCTTAACACTTCTCTGTACAGCTCTGCAGCCAATGCATATTCTCCTGAATTAAAAAATAACAAAAACATACATATATTGTGTTGGTAAAATATACAAACAGCCACGACTGGCCATCACTCATTACATACTAAGATGTTTTCAGAGAGGCTATTTAATACCTGCTTGTCTTCAGGCAAGTCTTCCCTATTCACTCCCTGCCCCACCCCCACCCCCCAAAAAAACTGGTAAAAGAGAGTATTATATTTTACAAAGACTAAAGCAGTTTCCATATTAAATATCTTTTGTGACTGCAAGTTCTGTAGACTTCTTGATCTTAAAATACGTATTCACACAGTTGCATAAGTCCAAAAAATCTCACATGTTGCAGTAGGAAAAAAAAAAAAAAAAAGGGTCATCTACAACTCACCGCAGTGATGTATTACTAAATTCACACTGCAAATACATTCTTCGCTCTTCCAGTGAAAACAATGAAAGTCGTGTTGTACTGCAGAAATGATTAAGTACATGCAGGGAGCGTAACTAGTGATGTAAGCTGCTAACATCACAATCACTTCTCAGAAAATAGTTTATACAAATTAAAAAAGACAGACAAAATTGAAGTTGCATGTGGAAAAGCAGCAAAAAGAAAAATCAATTTTTATTTTATTTTCTCAATTGACAGAAATTTACTTAATCAGCAACGGTTTTAGAAGACTCTTATACTTGGAGAACTACAGCGACATGAAATGTATAAAAAGGGATAGCAGAGTAAAACAAAAATTATCTTCCTATATCTCTGGAAGTGTAACAACCCTATTTCAACAAGATTTGTTGCTTCTTACATTGAAACAGTTGCCTGTTGTAAGGCTCTAGTCCTGCAATATGGTATTGCCATTACTAGTAAGAGGACTCAAAGGACTATGTACTGAATTTGCAAGGTCTCAAGGTTGAGGCTTGTCAGGGCTCCTTTGAAATTTTCTTGACCTGCCTGGACCTTTAACTTGGCTTAGCTGTGACAGCAATTTCTTTAATTCACTAGGTGTCTAAGGCTAAGTTTTGGGTGGTTTTGGTGTTTGTTTTTTTTTTTTTTTTAAACTTTTGTTTATCTTTGTGTGGTACAATCACAGCTTTGTATAGACAGCAGTACCAAGCAGTTATTCTATGTAGAATGAGATATTTACAACTAACACAATGACGTAGTGTAGAGAAATACAGGCCTAGTAAGAGGCCTTGAAAGGTAAAGATATAGGATGCGGTGTAGAGGAGTACAGCCATGGCATGCTAAGAGATGGTGCACAGGCTTGGCAGTGAATAAGGAAGCCATGGCTATAAACAACTCACCCACAGTCAAAGAAATGCAGACCTAGAGCTGGACAAAACTGGTTTTAGGGGCAACAAAGAGAACAAAGAAATAGAATGTAACATTCATAAAAGGCATCATGTACACTAAATTTGGTATTAACATGGAGCTGCAGACCAATGAAGAAAGAAAAAGGTGTAGAAGTGTGCTAGTAAACATAAAAGTGACCCTAATTGGATCCTTGAGTTAGAAAGAAGAAACCATCAACACAAACATCTTATTCCTCCTGATGAAGAACTCCAGGTGGTGACACCTAGCCATAGTACTGCCACCACCAGTATGAAACCACTGATCTCAAGACCCAGAAGGGCAGTAGAAAAGCAAGCATAGCAGCAAGACAAGCAGTAGAAACAAGTAAGTGTCATTCTTCTTTTTTTTGCCTGTAACAATCACACCTGGACTAATAACAATTAGACCTATAAGACTTCAATTACACTAACCATAAATTCATGGCTTTACTTATATATAAGGTGTGCTTCCTCTTTGCTGATAAAGAAAACTGAGTGTAACAATAATGCTGAGGGGCTGAAGTTATAAGCCAGAACTTTGCCTCAGTCCTGCTTTTGTTTCTCACCTAATGCAATTTTCATCAATCTGCTTTTCAAAACGGGCCAAACAATTTTTGCTACTAATGTATTTTAGAAGCATTCAATCTGTACAAAAGTCTTTTTAAGCACTTAATTCTATCTGAAAAATTTGATCTCCATCCTGCAATCATAAAGTATTTCAAACCTACTAACTACAGAACAGGGAATCTGAATGTAGTCTTTCTGGAAGGCAAGTGACAGAACAGGCAGTTTGCTTGTTCTCTTTGAAGGAAGACTTCCACATCACCTGGAAAAGTTCGAGCAGCTTGTCAACTTTAGAAGACTTTTTACTCAGCAAAGAGGCATTTCTTTCATATTCATAACTAAGTTGTTTTAATTTATTATTAATTTGTTATTTTTGTTTCCCATTCAAGGTTTTTTTTCTTCCCAATTCAGACAAAATCTATATCGACAGAGCTGTATAGCAGGCAGCAGCAGATTCCACAGTCAGTATAGCAGGGGGCCAAAGGAAGCCTGGAAAGCAGTACTGATTGTCCTGGTTTCAGCTGGGATTGAGTTAATTTTCTTCCTAATAGCTGCTGTGTTTTGGATTTAGTACGAGAGCAGTATTGATAACATATTATTTTAGTTGTTGCTAAGTGATGTTTATATTAATCAAGAACTTTTTCAGCTTCCAATGGAAGCTGAGGGGAAGCATAAACAGGACAAGCTGGCCTAAGGAATATTCCATATCATAGACATCATGCCCAGTATATAAATAGGGGTTGGCCGGGGTACAGGGGTCCATGATCACTGCTCGGGACGGACTGGGCAATCAATCATGGGGTGGTGAGAACAATTGTATTGCATCACTTTATTCTGTATATTCTTTTACCATTATTATTATTATTATTATTTTCCTCTTCTGTTACTATTCTATTAAACTGTCTTTATCACAACCCACAAGGTGGTGGGGTTTTTTTCTCCTTTTGCTCCCTCTTCTCCAAAGGCAAAGGTGGGGAGGGAGAATGAGTAAACAGCTACATGGTCCTAGTTGCCGTCTGGGGTTAAACATGACACTGATAAAACAAAAGCAGGATAAGTAGAATTACATAAGTATGACTTCTTTTATCCTCCCAATACACATAGATGGCAGAATCAAGACAGAATATAAAACAAGAGAGCCAGAAATACTAAGAAACATCTCAGAGATGCACCAAATTTCATCTATCCTTTTCTACCTTATCTAGAATGAATGTTGTTTTTTGTTACGAACACTGTCACAAGCCTCTCTGGTTTCCCAGGATTTCACTGTAGCTTTTTCCCTGAATTAAAAAAAATCCCACTGTTTGATGGTGTCTTCTACACCATAATTAGCCTACTAAAAGGAGTAAGGAATATGCTGCAGCCATCCACTCTTACCTTTGATGATATGGATACCAGCTAAGCCATTAAGAGCACACACCAACTGTCGGTGAGCTTCCTCACACTCTGTTCGACATTTCTTCTGCAGAGATGTTAGCAGTTCCTCCATCGTCATGGTGCTGAAATGGAGACCAAATGGCTCGAATTTGAAACAAACCAACAATACTAGAGAAGCAAAACTGTCGTGCTGTGCAGCGTGAAAGATTGTTACATGCATCCAAAATACCATTTGAGATTTATTTACTTATTAAAAAAAACAGATTCTAGTTGTCAGCTTTTCTTCCAGCTAGAGCTTTACCATAACTTGAGTATGTCAAGAGGTTGACATCTAAAAATAGAAAGAAATAAGAAACAAGAGAAAAATGAGATCTAAGTAAAATAATCGTTCAGAGGGCAAAATATTTTGCTCCTTCTGTTACAGTGGTAAACTGGCAGAAAAAGAACCTCATTTTGCTCGACACTGTTCCAATGAAAACAGCTGAGAGACTACATTTCTCGTCACCACCACCTATCTAAATATGCAGAACAGGTGAGGTGTCAAGGTAAAGAGGAAAATCTGTGGAATGAGAATAGCAAAGGTTAACAAGTATCATTTTGAACTTCCTTTTCTACATTTGTTTGTAGTATTTGTAATTCTTGAGAGGAATTTAGTCAGAAGAGAATTAGCTTAACATAAAAATACATGAAATGGAGAGGTAAGAGGGAAAAGCAAGAACAGAGACAAGAAAGAAGCGTGAAGGATAGCTTGGAGTAAGGCCAAGGGACAAAGAATCCAGCCAGGAAGAATGATGATGCAAAGAGACAAGACTAAACCGCAACAACAGTCTACAACACCTGAGCTGAGACTGCTTCTGTGACCAATTGCTGCCATGACACCAGACACTACCCCCTCCCCAAAACTCTTCTCAGCCTCATTCACCTTCCAGAGAAGCATTTACTAGTTAGCTTTTAGCGCTGCGGAGTAAGAGATGAAATAATTCCTGTGCAGTCTGAGCCCAAGGATCCTGCAAGGGTATCCTTGACTAGGGCTTTATTTTACTCTCCTTGCAACATTGTTCCATTTGCAGAAACTGTTCCTTGAGTTTACACTACAGTGTTACAATAGAGCAGGCTTTAAATCAATATAATAACCATTTATAATTAGTTGAATACTACAGAGGTATTGGCAAATACACATTGCACCTGCTGCTCATGCTCTTATACTTCTACCACTACCTAACCTTTCATTTTCAAAGCCATCGGCAGATTCAAGAAAAATTATAAAAGCAAAAGGATGTACATATGAAGTATACAATTTGATACATAGCCTGAGACTACCAATTACAACAAAAAGACAGGTTGGGGTTTTTTTCCACTCAGTTTAACTAGAGGAGCCCAGAAAAACTCCCTTCCGAGGGCTATATTTTTGCTGAGTAGATGTTCTCATCTACTGCCTTCACTACACAGGTGGGAAAAAAAATCACCTACATAGAATATACTCCAAACTCAGCTTTCTTGTTTCAGGCCAGTTTCTCTTATCCATATGCTCCAGCACCAACTTTCTTGTTTCAGTAAATTTCTCTTCTTTATCAAACTTCCTAGGACTGAAGGTCTTCGTTATTCTCATACATATAAGCAAAGCCAGGAGCCAAATCTCTCTGTTCTGTGAATGTCCAATGCTGCAGTCAAGCTTGGTTCACAAGAGATATGTGAATAGCGCTTGGAAACAACTTTTCTTTGTACATGTTATTTTAAGAAATATTTAATTTTCATTGCTTTTTTTCCATCACAGTTACTATGCAGCTGTCACTTTGCAAGCATTCCACCAAAATCAACTGTACGAGGCTGTCCCCAGCACACTCAGCTCAGTTTGTACTCCACCGGCTCATTTTCACGCAAATAAGTCTTGTATGGGCTGGTGGGAATATTGATTTCTCCAGTGCTTGAGTCCTTGCTTACACACTAGCAGACTGTTAGACACAATGTGCTACAGCACGGTGCCTGCTACTGGTCCCTGCTGAATTAGACACGGTCAGTTAGAGGTGACAGGCACTGCAGGTGCCCTGTATAAGAAAGGGGACGGAGTAAGCCACAAAACTTCACAAAAGGATAGAAAGAGACCGAATAGAATGGATTAACAAGAGCAGGAAACCGTAGAGATAACCCTAGCAGTGTTAAAAAGTTCTTCCCTTTTGACATAGCTTAAAAACAAAACATAGACAGTGCTCCAAAAGCCTGGAACAGAAACAGCCTGTTCTTTCATAACCCCACTCTGACTGAAAAAGTAGCAGCTACATTTTGCAAGAAGCACTAGCAATGTGCTTTTGGCCTAACAAAGGCCAAGACCTAACTGGTATTTGCAGGGCACTTGTGAGAAAGATGATCTTGAAAGCATGTAAAAAAAAAAAAAAAAAAGCATCTGAATAGCTTTCAAGTTTGGATCTACATTTACAAATTCTGCAACCTCATATTAACAACATTTTCTTTGAATTAAAGAATCTTTCCATTCTGTTTATTCATTCTGTTTTTCTCATTTATGAACATGAATTGTGTAAGACACAAAGAAAATCAATGGGCTTATTTAAAACTGAAAAAGAATCTGGTTTGTTTCATGCTCAATCTATCCCCCGGAACACCCCAGTATCAGTCAGCATTGTAAGGTTAAAATGTTACGGCACGAACAACTGCCTCTCAGTACTATGTTCTTTAACACACGAATTACAGTAACTACCCTACTGCATCCCATTTAGCTTCTGAGGTCAGACAGTTTGGTGGGGCATAGCTGCATATTTGAAAAGAGGGTTGGATACTTATGAAAAATACCAAGATGTAGTGAAGCTATGCAGGGCAAAAATTAGAAGGGCTAAAGCTCAAGCAGAACTCACCTTGGCCACCACAGTTAAAGATAACAAGAAGAGGTTCTTTCAGTATATCAATAGAAAAAGGAAGACTAGGGAAAACGTAGGCCCACTAACAAATGAGATGGGCGCCCTCGGGATGAAGACACAGACAAGGCACAGCTACTGAATGCCTTCTTTGCTTCAATCTTCACTGCTAAAGCTGTCCCTCATGAATCCCAGGCCATGGAGGCAAGGGAGAAGGTCTGGAGAGCGGAAGAGTTTTCCCCAGTAGAGGAAGATCAGGTTAGAGACTACTCGGCCAAACTGGACATCCATAAGTCCATGGGCCCTGACAGGATGCACCCGCGAGTGCTGAGAGAGCTGGCAGATGTTATTGCTTGGCCACTCTCCATCGTCTTTGAAGGGTCATGGAGAACAGGAGAGGTGCCTGAGGACTGGAGGAAGGCAAATATCACTCCAGTCTTCAAAAAGGGCAAGAAGGAGGACCCAGGGAACTACAGACC
>VXBH01005346.1:62934-79368 GCA_013400035.1 Rynchops niger | reverse complement strand
CTCTCTTTTTGTTGATGTATTTATAAAAGCTTTTTTTGTTGTCCTTAACGTTAGTGGCCAAGTTGAGCTCCAGCTGGGCTCTTGCCTTCCTAATTTTCTCTCTGTATAACCTAACGAGATCTCTGTACTCCTCCTGAGTTGCCTGTCCCTTCTTCCAAAGGTGGTAAACCCTCCTTTTATTCCTGAGTCCCATCAGAAGTTCCTTATTCATCCAGACTGGCCATTTTCCCCGACCTTTAGGCTTGTGACACTTGGGGACAGCCTGCTCCTGGGCCTTTAAGATTTCCTTCTTGAAGAGCGTCCAGCCTTCCTGGACCCCTTTGCCCTTCAGGACTGTCTCCCAAGGGACTCTCTCAACTGGTGTCTTGAACAAGCCAAAGTCCACCTTCTGGAAGTCCAAGGTGGAGGTTTTGCTAACCCCCCTCCTTACATCACTATGAAATTACATTTCATAATAAACACATTACATGCTTAAGGTTTATGGCTTACCAAGTCAGAGCACCTAATGAATTCAGAGTAAAACTAGCAGACATTTTAAGCATTTCAAACCACTACCTAATTATCAGCACAAGGAAAACGCACAGATGACCCCGCTACATAACAACTCACCTTCTAATCCTCGCTGCACAGGAGTGCCACTGACACACCAGCGATTGATTCCACTTAAACGGAGTGCCATTTCAGCAGCCTTGCAAAAGAAAATAGAACCAATGGTAGGAAAGAAAAAACAAAGACGTAATGGAACACAGTCTGAAAACACACGGACCTTATTTTTAAGAAGTATGAACACCTTTTCAGTATGTAAAATTAGCAAGCCTATAAGCAGCATTGGTACAATATATTATAAAAATGTGTATAAAGTTATTGAGATTTTTTGAAGGGAACTGAAAGTTGATAAAAGTCATATCCACTTCCAAGTACTCAAGTGCAATTCAGGGTTCAAAAAAAGCAAACAGCAAAAGAAACTGTATATAAATAAAAAAAAAAATTAAAGCCTTGTAAGCAGCATTTTTGTCTTCCTCTCTTGGGCAAAAAGACTGGACAAGTACTAATTAAAATAATCTCCCTCTTCAGACTGCAGCCCTAGAGTCTGCAGACAGACTGCTGACTATTTTAGCTTCTAGACCCACAGGACATATCTATGCCTCTGAACCATGTCACTGAACAGGCTAGTCTCTTGTTTGAAACTATCAAACACCATATACAACATGATGACCTAGTTCTTTAAACTGTCAGTATAGATTATGTTAAGTGTTTTTTGAGCTGGATATACTTCAGAGTCTGCCAAAATTCCAACAGGAGAACCATTTAATAGTAATTAACTCCAACAGAAAATTCATTTCTGAAAAACAAGCTACAAGGACAAATTACGTGAGCACGCTGAACGTTAAGAGAGGGGAGAGGGAAGTCTATTGCATTATTTACAATAAGCTCGTCTAAACCTTTCCAACTTAAATAAATGCATGACTGGGAGAGTCATACCTTTGCAGTAGTGCATTCGACCATTTGTGCTTCATCAAGGCAGATCCTCCACCACTCCACTGCTACTAAGGGGCTTGGGATGGCCATGTACCTCTTCTGGTTCCTGAAACGGCGCCCATCTTCACTGTTACTGTGGGGTATATCTACGTAGTTCAGTTCAGCACGGAGGACATCGTATGTTGTGATAACCACCTCCTGCTCTGCCAACATGTGTGGCTGCAAAAAGCCATGCTTCTTCACACCTTGATACACCTATGTAGATTTGTATTCAATAGCACAACAGCAAAGAATGAAGGTAAGATACACTTCAATAAAAAAAGCAAAAATACCAGTACAGCTTAATATATGCACGCTTTTAGTGGTATTGCTCATATAATATGAAACCATTCATAAAACCTGTATTCATATAGTAGCATGGTGGGAACTTCATACAAGTAACACAGATAATAAACACAATATGGACACGGATGCAACATTTTATGTATGATTATTTGCATCTTTGCAAAACATTTTTTTTCTCCTTTGAAGAAAAGACTTCAGTATTCTCTGCAAGTTGTTATACCACTTGTTTGCAAGATTAAGTATTCTGTAATGTTGTACAGAACAACATTATGTAAGTCAGAGCTACATGTCCAGTCCTCTCCTCTCCTTTACTGTAGATATATTTTACCTTTCTCCCCATCGCCCCCAAAATTTCATGGATGATTAGGCAAAGACAGAAGTATGTAGTGAAATATTTAAAACAACAGAAATGATACGCTGGGTAACGTTCTGTCTACAAAAAGGATCTCTACAGAGACTCATGAGATAGAAAGAATACCCTAGAAAGAAACAATCCCTGTGCACCAACAGAATATTGTTATAAATCTTTCATATTGACATTAGTTCTAATATCAGAAGTACTTTTCTTCTATCCCTCGTCATCTTCAGTATGATCCTTTCAGAAACACACAGCAGTTTAAACAAAAAAATTAACAAGTTAAACCAAAGATTTTACTGTATGCTTCCCCATGGTAATGTTCTGTACCTGAAGAAAATAAATACAGCATGTATTGAGTCCCAATACACTTACAATACCAAAACATGTTAGAATTTCAAATAATGGTACTGTATGCAGTCAAAATATATTTTCAGAATAGAAGTGGTTTTTTAATCTTCAGAATTTTTAGCTAAGAACAATTATTACTAGAGCTACGTATCAATTACCTTTTTTCCCCCCTTCTCAAACAGATTATTTCTCTTGTTTCCAATTTGCTTCAGGAACCTACTTCAAAATTGTAGGCATCCATTGCTTACTTTAATAATTTTATCATCAGCTACTTCTTACCACTCATCTAGATCTGTATATTAATTACAATATTAAAACAGATAAGGCTTTCTTCTGACAGATAAGGGAATATCCCTATCTTTTAAAGAGAGAATCTATATTCTAATCTCATTTTCAAAGTGCTAGCATCTTTCTATTCCTCTCTCATTCTGTGACTTCATGATTTATTATATAAGAATGGACTATCTTGGTTATCGTTTATCCGCAACTACCTACAAACACATTTACTATTTAAGAAAATCACACCATCTTTCAGTCCCTCACAGTGTCACAAGATTTAATGTTCTCTTAATTCACGCAACTAATAGTCAAAAATACCAAATTAAGGTGACTATAAAACCTTAGTTGATCTCCCCCTTATTTCCCCCTTGATCAGCACACGATTTCACTGTTAATTTCACTGTTAACTGTTCTTTTTCTTCCAGTAATAATCTTCCTCTACATGTGTACCTTATGACAACAATGTTTCTGTCAACTGACTGAAACCCTTGCAGAAAATTTCTGTTCAGCCCCAGAGTGTGGCAACAGAACATGTGCCACCAGGTCAATGCACGTGAACGAAAGAGAGAGAATAGGGGGGCGAACCAAAGAAACAAAAGAGCATGCTTGCTGAAGCAACTGTTAAGAAAAAAGAAAAATAGCTGTCAAACTCTAATGATCTCTTTCAAGTATTTGTGAACAGATTTTCTGGAGGTTTAAAACTTGACCAAGTTTTGGCTGTTTTCACAGCAGCAGGAAAAGACAACCTGCCACAAAGCAAGACCTACTGATAAATTTTCATTCCTTGTTCTCTTACATAAAACCATTAGAATTTCCCATGGGTTGTAAGCAGTTGGAAGAATAAAAAACAGCCTCCACATGCAACGCAAAACCTCTTAACATGGGAAACTGGTTCTTTGAGACATCTGCACTATTTTCATTTTAACTTTACAGAAAAAGCACCAACAAATTTTCATTTTGAAGCAACACCGAAAGCAAGTCTGGATGACTTAGAGTTGGCAGTTAAAAGTAAATGAAAACTGTCTTAGAATGGAAGGTATCACACAGCGTAAAGTACTAACATTCAGTATTTAAGCTATTTTACTGTTACCATGTAAATCTATTTCTGACAGTTTTCATCAAAGCTGGTATAAAACTTGCACTGGGTCCTACAAAAACTGTGTAAGTTTTACACATTTGTTAGTAGCTGCACTAAAGCTAATTAGACTGCTCACAGAAATGGCTCACTGGTGGCCTACAATTAATTTATACATTGGGCATCTACGCAGAATAGCTGAAGGTATCAGATATATCCCTGAATACAAAGCTTCCCCCTCTTTATCAATCTACTACTACTGTTATTTTATTCAAAATATCTACAGTTCTTAAAGCACTGTATCATTACAAAGGTTCTTGCCTACTAAAAATACAAAAGGACAAAACTTGACAACATCATTAATAAAAGACAATGGCTACCCTTGAATACTGTGTTAACTATATTAAAAAATCTTGTATAGCCATAGTTACTATATGTACAATTAGGTTTAATTAGGTTTATTTTAGTGATAGAGCTATTAGAAATCAATAAAGGGACAACACAAGGTATTCAGATAAGCAACATCCTAATAAATACGGCAGATGTTGTAGAAGCAACACCCAAGTTGCAATGGTGTTATTCTTAGTAAACACCAAGGCCCAAGACGTTTTTGTAAAGCCTTCAAACCAGAAATTCAGAAGTAAACTCTTTACCTACTGAAGCATTTGTTTTTATCTAGAACAAAGTGAGAAGCAACTATCAGAGAGATGCTTTGCTGCAAACGTACAGTGAGACTTGACACTGCCAGAACACCTATACTTAAACCTTTCTAAGTTCCTTGGTAATTTTTCAGAAAAAAAAACCCAACACAAACAGTCTCCTCTCTCAGAAACCACCTGTTGTTACAATTGCTCAAAATTTGCGTCCATTTGATAAAGATATAAGGTCCACTGTATCATCTCCTAGTGACCAACTGATACGGAAAAAATTAAGAACTAAATGCAGATACTCTTTCTGGGACACAAACACACCATGCATTGCCAAAGCATTGGTCTCGTAGGAAGAAACATAGAGTTCTGACACAAAGGACAAAGAAACCTCTGAATTTTACTTAATACAGCATCAGACAGGAAGCCCCGAACCTTGATAAAAGTAAGTCTTCCGAATATGAAGCTACATAATCTTACCAGAACTCGAAGAGAAGATGATCTTACATGCCTGTTGATCTCATCTACCCACTGATGACAAATAGAACTCGGAGAAATTATCAGAGTTGCTCCTGTGGAAACTGGTTTCATTGCCACGAGACAATGGGGACAGTAGAAGGGCTTGATCTTCAGGTTTTCCTCTTTGTAGTTTACGCATTCTGCATGCTGCCATAAGTAACATTTCAGGCACTGCACACGAGCTTTATAGTCAGCCAATCCAAGCTCACCACAGATGCATTCAAAACGATATTCAGAGGTATTAAATGGAAATACAGAACTGGCATGTTGTACGCTACTACCAGCATGTTCTTTGGAATGTGAGGAATGGTCCTTTGGAACTTCCTGCTGGACATCAGCTGTAGTTTTAGAAACATCAAAGTTGGGATGACTGCTCACATCGCTGGAGACATGGAGGTTGCCATGCAAATCAGGAGACTTTGGGACCACAGCTTCTTCCTGAGCGTTATTCTCTTTTACAGAGTTCTTCTGATCTGCTTCAGATTTCCCGTTATTTTTGCTAGTTGTACAATAATCATGTTCTTCCATGGTGATAGCCACCCGTAAAGGGATTTTAGGGACGTTTTCACTGTTTCTTGATTCTTTGGTTTGAGTTTTAGCATCAATTAACTGCTTCTTCTGAATGCTTTCTGAAGTCCTGGCTATCTGCAAAGCAAAATTAAACAAGAATGTCAGACTTTCTCCTCACCTGATTTTTCTGGAACATATAAACACATCATGAGATAGATATTAAGATTTTATAACACTTTCCAGTTTGAGGATTTGGTTAATGTTTACCAGTGTTTAAAAGACAACTTCACAGTAAGAACAATACATCTGCCAGCCCCTACAGCACTATTTTAAAAGATTTATGACAGATGTAGTTAATATTTTAGCCCCAAATTTGATCTACTTATGATTTCTGCTGCTTTGTTCATGAATGTCAAAGCAAATGCTGCAGCCTTCTTCATTTTTATCAATAAACCAGGGTCACTTAACTAGTGCGCACAGACAACACAACAGAGAGCAGCATGCGATTGGCAGAAATAAGATCTGTTTTTGCAAGATTCTTTGAAGTAACTATGGCAGCATTTTTTACCTGCTCTTTGGTTCTTTCTCGTTTCTTCTGTTCCTTGTAATTCTTCCCCAGCTTGAAAGACCCAGCCAGACCATGTCCTTTGACTTGCTCTACTACTTGTTCTGCAATGAGTTTTTCTAGAGTTCTTTTGAGAAGCCGTCTATTTCTCTGTATGTCATACCTATATATAGAACTGATGTACTTAAATATTGCAATAATGGATGCTCCTTTCTTCACATTCATTTCCTTTACAGCTGCTAATATCATCACTCGTAAGCCTATGTGTAGAATCAAAGCAAGAGGAATTTACAGCTCAGATAAAATGAAAGTTACCTCAGAGAATACGTATTAAAAGAGAGCGCTAAACATCATGTTCATCTAAAAAATGAAAACAAAAAAAAAGAAGCAGAAGTTTGGCGATGCTTTACTTAAGGTAGCCCCATAAATCGCTGTTTTTCAGTGATTCTAAGACAACATTGAGCAGCAACAGAAATAAGTCACTCAATTTTCTTATTGAACCTTATAAAAAGACAGTGTACTTCAGTTAAATGCATAAACTCTCTTACAATGACCTTTAAGTTACATGGAGCTCTGTAGCACAGAGAGCTGAATCGGTAAGTTTATTTTTAAGTGTGGATCACTTGCTTGCAGCATGCAATCCTACATCACAGTGCTCAGCAAAAGAATCACTTCATTCTGCAAAGTGAAGAGTAGCCTTGAACTCGTGGTCAGTGGTCAATACATTACTTATGCCAAAAGCAAAGTGTATTTTAAGAAGTCATCAGAAATACTTACTGGGATATTGTATTTTTTCCTTCAGTGTAAGCTCCATCTCCTTTGGTTTTTTCTTTTTATTTCCTTCTAAAGGTTTAGGTGGAACAAAGAAGTTCACAAGCTTACCCTAATGCAGACAACATTAAGTAGTTATTAGCTCACGTCTCTTCACAGTAATTCTGAACTTCATTAATCCTTCCACATCTGCAAATAAGCATCTGCTATAGATGTGTGCTCTGATCTCAGTAATTTGCTCAGGTAACTCATTTTTAGTGCACAGAGTGATACCCCATTCAGTTCAGTTTCTCAGCAAAGCGTGTTAAGCACCCTGCACTGAGAAAAGAAAGAGCAGTCCTGCAAGTCGCTTACGTCCTCCACTACTTCAGAATTAAGTTGCAGGAATCTATAGCCATAGATTACTAGGTTCTGCGATTACTAGGTTAAGTGACCTAGGTTACTGATGGGGTGAGAAAAATATAGTATTTAATATGTAGCTAGAAACAGAAAGGGAGGTAAGCAATGTAGATTGATAAGCCCTAGTTAGTTGTATAACAAGTTTCTCTTTTTAGAGATTGCCCCCCAAAAATTTACATTATTATTACTGATATTTAATTCAAGGTGTATACTCAAGAACAGGGATATAAAAAAGAATCCCAAAGCTGGAACAAACGTAGTGCCAATATATCTATGATTGCTTTATAGTTGTATTCATCAACACTTCACTCTGCCCTGTCCAATTGGTTGCTTTGCAGAGTTCTTAAACAGTAACTGCAATGAAACTCCAGACACTGTTTGATCGTTACAGTGAGTTGATATACTTGGACTAACTCTGACATTGGCTTACATAAGCCAGGAGTCATCCAGAAAGTCTCTGTTGGAATAAAGCCCTTTTGTTTTGTTTGTTTGCCTGTTTTTTTTCCCAGGACATCATACAAAGACAAGAAAAATACGGATGACAAGAGGCCTTCTGGATGAGTGGAATAGTGCCTTTTAACCACAGGCAATGTCATATAATTCTGTTCATAAAGATGCCAAAATATTAGCTAGGATGTCTGTCCCAACTACTCATATCACGAAACAGTTTCATAACTCCAGCTCTCCAAAAGTTATCGTCTCTAGCTATTGCTGCCAGTTGATGTCCAGGTGCTTTAGTGCTAACGCTCCCCACTTCACACTCCTCAGTGCTGACCCTCTGACACATTTAAGAAGAATCTTAGTCCCTCTCTGAGAATTAGGTCTTTTTAACTGATAAAATTACAAGCAGGCAGGAGATTGTTGAGAAGAGATGTACAATGAAACTCACTGCCATGAATTCAAAAGGATGGAACCCAGGGAAGCGGTAGGAGTTTAGTAAAGGATAAAGGTTCTCTCCCTTCAGAGAGAATTTTGTGGGTTTAGTGAGTGTGCTAAGTTTTCACAGGATGTATGATGAGGAAAGTGGAAAGATGGAAAACTGTTGCTAAATAACCTTATTTGCTATATGAAATAGAGGGAAAGCAAAAATCTTTATTCAGTGAGTTTAAATCACCCCTTCTTTTAGCACAGAACGTATGTCTAATGAATGTTTGATACTCATCAATACAATGATGTGAAAGGGAGAGTGATTTCCCATATAGTAGACTAAATTACGTATTTATGCACTCCCGGATTGTGCATAAACTACCAACAGCCTGTTAACAGCAGTTGTCTACTAACACCCATCAACAACGGCAAACTACCAATCGCTTCTCATGCAAACCATCCCATTATTTATGCCACCAAGCATCACATCCTACAAAGCAAAGAACATTCACTGTACTTAAATCCTGCTTTAAATTGGGACTTCTATAAAACAGAAAGCAATAAACTCAAGAGAAGTGCATTTCTATTAATTCTGAAAAGCATTTTCTTCATACTACATCTTATCCTGGTTTTCTTACCTCAGGTAATGTCAGATCATCTTGTTTAATGTCTGGTCGGGTATGAGTCAGAATAAGAGCCAACACTTCTACTGTTTTTCCGAGACCCATCTCATCTGCCAAAATACCTCCAGGCCACTGGGGTCCAGCAATCGGATATTCACGGATAATACTAAAATTCAAGTACATTCCCAAATGAAAGTCAGTAACTATAGAATGGTGTAACACAGATGCAAATGTTCAGAGAGACAGAGAGAATAGCTTCAGCAAGGCAAAGTTTGTAAGGTAAGGCATTATCTCTTATTAGATAAGCTGAGATTGACAAAAGCTAGCAAGCATTTTGGGCATACAAATCTGACCAAGACAAATATGTACACCAGAAGTTTTTGGATTTTCTTCCCCCCCTAACAGGCCTTGCCTTGCTAACCTTAGCATTTCATAACATTAGTCTCCAAAGAATTGAAATATATTTATATTCACATGTTAAATATCTGAAAGTTATGTAGGGGGAAAAAAATAAAAAGCAAACCAGCAATCAAAAGGTTCTGTTCTAACCAAATTAATGAGAAAAGTGAAACAGAATTAATAATGCAATATCCAGCATCAATAAAAAGCATTATACTGCCTCCTTCCCTTAGATTTTAAAAACATTGGATCAGAAGGTTAAAGCCTCCAATGCTCTAATTTAAAAATTTTCATCTTAAAATGACAAATTTGCATTGAAATTTAAAAAAAAAGCTTTAAGAATTATGTCTTCAACTCAAGATTTACATATTTACCTGTGCATTATATAGTCCAGTTTGCCTTTTTTTTTTCCCCCAAAGTAAAGATATCACTGTTCTAATTCTCTAGTTGCCAACTGAAAAATGGCAGTTATGGATTAGCTTATATCCTCCAGGTCAAGGCTGCCAATAAGGTTTTCACAGAGTACAACCTTGAGGTGTTCTCAGAAAGAGATAACTATAGAAACATACCAGCCAGTAAATGGGTTATAGTAGATTTTTACTCCATCCAGAGTGGTGACCTCCCGCCATAAGAAGTGCAGTGCATTTTCTATGGAGAAAGAGTTCAGGTTACCATTATGACGGTTCTCTATAAACAGCACATTGCTTAGAACTGCTCACAGCCTTACTATGACATTTAGGGACAAAAAGCAGATGTCTACCTCCACAGTGCTTCATGACCAACAAGAGACATCAACTCCTGTTCAGCAGTTTAATTTATCATTTAGCGTACTACCCAAAAAACAGCTTTTATAAAAACAGTAATGAAACAATTAACAAAGCTTCTAATCAAACAGCAAGAAAACATCACTGCTGACAATACAATGCCACCTTCCTCAATTTATGCAATTTTTCCAGACCTAAATACTTGCCACTGCTTGCGAGGTTCTCTCGGTGAAGCATCCAGTTGACAGCATCACTTTGATATGGCCTCAGGATAGGAATTAATGCAGGATGCTGCACATCCTCTCTTAGTAACTGGATATCCTGCTGATGGGTGTGCCTTACAAAGTCATAAAGCTCTTCGATATTTTGTCGCTCTAGTTCCGTGTCAGATTCTTCCTCATCTTCCTCCAGCTCATCTGCATACACCAAGTCATTCAAGACATGCATTATCAATCAACTTTGGTCAACATTTCAGTAAATTTTGCTGCAACATACTTAGTTAACACATGAAAGCAAGCAAAGCAAAACATCATTTAAACATATGTCATGGCTGTACCTGACTCAGACAGCAGCAGTAAGAAACAATGAGCATTACGTTCCTGAAAATTAAGATTAACATGCTGTCACGATCACAGAAGTATACATAATCAGCAAAGTTCTTCCTTTAGAATTTAGAGACAGAATGACCAGACCTGATTTATTTAATAAAGACCTTCCACCAAACATCTCCAACTGATAGAGAACCACAAATAACTCCTATTTCAGACGTAAACATTAACATTGGTCGATGATCTTATAGAAAGGGTGACAACGCAGTGGGTTGTCAAGGATTTCTAAATTTTTTTTATGATAACATATTTAAAAAAAAAATCCAGGAGATTCTCTTCAGTGAGCTTTCATCTTAATTTTAAATTATTCATCTGAATAAGAAAACTGTAGCAGTAGGACAAAATGAAATTCTCACCACTCGCACCATTGCAGAAATTCAGACATGGTATACTTTAGAAATTAAAATCCCACCTCAAGAGAAGTATGTACCCTCTAGGACAGAAAGCCTAAGCTTCTTTTCTAGCCTCTAGGAAAGAAGGTCTTGTGCTTACGTATATTTTTCACATAATTTGGATATATGGGCATACACAGAACTTAAGCACTATGGAACAAGAAACAACAAAAAATTCGAGGGTCAGCATTTTAGGAGACTGACATAAGATGAGGGAACAAAAGACTTAGAGGGCAAGTTTTAACAGTGTTCTACGTCTCAAATTAAAAACATTGGTACCAATAGAACTGTTTTTAGTACTTACCTAGGAACAGCTGTACAACTCTATAGTTTAAAGACAGACACTAACCGTAGCTAGTACTGGAGATAAATCCACCTTGCAGAATTTTTCTTAAAAAAAAATTTAATATAAATTTAGGAGCACATCAAGGCGCCAGCATTTTTAGCACAAAGTGACCTTAAGGTATACTTAAAAGTATAATATCATACTGACAAAAAGAGAAAACAGATAATAGCAGGCAGAATCCAATCAAATTATAATTATGATGCCCCACATAACGATGATGCCTCGTGCTAACAAAGAGATGTCCCTGGCACAAACACTAGAGAGCTTAATCTTAAAATAAAGTTTGGAGGATGCTTTTAGGATTCTTTCACGGAAAAAGCTTTTCTTCATTCAAATAAATGGTGAAGGTGAAGAATGGTTTCCAAAACAAACAGCAGGAAATGATGTGCCTACGTATGGCAGCCATCAGCACCCTCCCCTAATCGTCAATGGAACAATTCCAGTGCTTCACAAGGGAAAAGAGAATTCTGAAAGACATTAAGTTTCTACAAATTCATGAAACTGTAAATATAAAGACTTGTAATGGCAACGAGGCAATCAGAGTGCACAGGCGGGGCTGTTAATGTTCCAGCCAAAGGAAAAGCACCAAGCAGAGCATGCAGCTTTATATACTACAGAAACAGTTCCAAGGGATCCTCTCACACACATGCCTCACTTCACGGAAAGAACAGAGATAGAGTCATTGCAGAGTATAACTTTGATCAATTAAGTTGATCTATAATGACACCTATCATCATACTGGCTAATAGAAGTTTTCAAATCTCATGTTTCAGAGCATAATAAATCAACTTCTATATGAACTAAGTCTATCCAGAATTTTACACGGGAGCAAATGCTACAATATACTTTAAAGTAAAATGTTTTCTCATACAATTGGATGTGGTTTGTCCATAACTTTCTTGCTTTATTCGTTCTCTCAAATATTTTTTAACTAAATGGTTCTATGTACCACAAGGATTTTTAAAATTATACTAAAAAAGTTTACCTCTCAGTTACTTATTAGACAGTGAATATTTAATTATGCTTTTAACCATTTCAAAATGTAATTCAGTTATATCGTTTTCACCTTAGTATTTTTCACCTTTGAGAAACAGATGGTATTGCACTATCTAAAAAAATTCAGTTTCTTTAATATGTTTCATAATCAAGTATTCTACTTAATCACAGCATTGTAGGGTTGGAAGGGACCTCTGGAGATCGTCTAGTCCAACCCCCCTGCCAGAGCAGGGTCACCTACAGCAGGTTGCACAGGAACGCGTCCAGGCGGGGTTTGAATGTCTCCAGAGATGGAGACTCCACCACCTCTCTGGGCAGCCTGTGCCAGTGCTCTGCCACCCTCAAAGTAAAGAAGTTCCTCCTCATGTTTAGGTGGAACTTCCTATGTTCAAGTTCATGCTCGTTACCTCTTGTCCTGTCCCCGGGCACCACTGAAAAGAGCCTGGCCCCATCCTCCTGACACCCACCCTTTAAGTATTTATAAGTGGTGATAAGATCCCCCCTCAGCCGTCTTTTTTCCAGACTGAAGAGACCCAAATCCCTCAGCCTTTCTTCACAAGAGAGGTGTTCCAGTCCCCTAATCATCTTGGTAGCTCTCTGCTGCACCCTCTCCAGCAGTTCCCTGTCCTTCTGGAACCGGGGAGCGCAGAACTGGACACAGTACTCCAGGTGCGGCCTCACCCAAAATGGTAAGGACTCAAACTTCTATGTGCCTCAGTGCCTTATCTGTAGAGTAGGAATGTTATCACCTGTAATTTGACCATAAACTAATTAGCATATGATTACTGGACAGATTACAATATGGAGAGAATTACGCAATAATATTACCTTGAAAATAAATTTGCTCTACATGGCAGGAATAACTTACTACTTTCTCTTACATATAAAACTACTGAAAAAAGATACATTTTAAAAACAAAAAAATATTCGTCAACACTCAACTGAACCGCATTACCTGGAATTAAAAAACTGTAGAACTTTTCCATGAGTTTCTGAATCAGCTGATTAGCTTTTTTGGGTCTTCCACCTCCATCACTGAGAAACTCTGGTTTACTTAGCCCAGCTTCCAGCAGGTAAATTCCAACCTGTGAAATGGTTATACAGTTAATAATTTAATTATCTTTTGCAATGACAAGAATGTTATAAACAGAAGAGTATGGAAATAACAGTGCTTTGAAAGTTAGCAGACATAGACAGCTATAATAAATCTACTAAAAGTCACCATATAGAGGATACAGTACACTGCAGTTAAAAGCTTCTTTGATTCCTTTGTGTAATGCATTAGTAAAAAGAAATTTTTAGGAAAAAAAACCACTGGAAATATTTACATAAGCATGTAGAAACTATATATGTTCATCACATTATAAAAATATATGGTAGCTGCCAGACTTTGTTGTTCAGAGGTTTTTATTTTATATTTCAAACCAAAAAGAAGAATTTCTAAAATGCAAAACAAATATATGAACCCATACCTTTAAAGCTTGAGCTTCTCCAGGTCTTTGATAAAGTCCAATTATCTTTTTCTTTTGCAACCACCTCAAGCCTTCCAATATTTCAGCACCTAAAGTTGGTTCCACCAAAATACATTGTTCATAAGCACCCTGGTATTCTTTTGTTTCATTACTGTACTCTTCTTCACTTCTTTCATGAACACAGACCTGCAGTTGATCATCAGAGTCTCCTTTCAAAGTAAAGCTCCGTTCACGGAATTCATCAGTTAGAATTTGCTCAGAAGGAAGATGAAGAGCAAATTCTCCCAACAAAGCTTTCCAGGACCCATCTGCACGGTATGGCAAGACTATAATATTTAGCTGTACTGACACAGGAGGCAAGATGGAATAAGAGTCATCTTCATCGTTAACTGTCAAAAACGTAACAGATTTTGAGCCACTGCCTTCTTTTTGAATGAGATCTTCATCAGTGCTATCATCATTTATAACAATGAAGGATGCAGAAGAAGTGCTTGGACCTGGAACGTGGTCCTCATTAGTCACTTCATCATCTAATGTTATCACCTCATTTCTCCGGTCTTCATGCATATTCCAGCACAGCTTTTTCTTTTTCTCCTCATCTACTTTTGATGGAGGTGCACGTTTTCGACGACTACTCATTTTGTGGTTTTCTCAACAGTATTTTCAGTCTCTGTGAGATTAAATACATTAGTCAGCAATAAGTATTACAAAATCAAATGCCCACACTGAAATTTCACTATGCAGTGGCTACTAAACTTGCAAAAAGTTTGGACGTAGACATATGCACCAAGAAATCTAACTGTACAAAAGAAACCTAGTTTTACAGAACCTCTCCTGTCCCTGTGCCATCACAAAAAGCTGGACATGAAGAATTTGTCTTACCATTTTGACAGCTACAGAGATCGACAAGAATGCTACATTTCACAACTGTTACAATCTTGTGGGACAGATATAAAATGAGAAACCGTGAAATCCCTCAAAGGCAGGGGTGGAAGGAGACGGCAAAAGAAACTCCACAAACAAGAGTGTAGGAGGTACAGGAGATTCAGGGGCGGGTGTGCAGAAAATACACAACGTTCTTCCTTACTTTCAAGGCCTCCATTGAGATGAAACTTTAAGTAAATTTGGCAAAAGGGTAGTTTGTAGCTGACATTATATAAAATATCGTTTAGAGCCTAAGCCATCAAGTTCTGTCCTTAGAAGTCCCTAATGGCCTTCCTAGTAGAATCAAATACTTTATTTTCCTAGGAAAATCCTAGGACCCAGATATACAAACTGCTTGCAGAGAAGCCCCTACTTATTCTATTGTGCATTTAAATGTGACCAATCAGCAAACTAAATGCATAGCCTTACTGATTTTGACTAACTGCAAAGCTCGGTCAAGATACAAGTACAACTCCTTGACTGAATGTGGGCACTGAACAGATTTTGTGGATAAAATACTGGAAAATAAAGTACACATGCTAAACAATACAACACATGAAGAAGCATATTATGGAATATCATCTGGGAAACTAATAACTACATACTCAAAACTACATGGTCACACTTAAGTATTCAAACAAGCTGTAACTTTAAAAAAAAAAAAAAAAACAACCACACCTGTTTTTATAAGGAGCCTGAACACAGCAATAGGTTTATGACCTCATCTTACAGCACTGTCTTTGTCAGCAAAGACATGAAAATATTTAGGTGTCCATGTCAATTCAGCTTCTGCATACAATTTTTAAAGAAATATAGGAAGACGAAAGGCAAATATTCTAAGCTACTAAATCCAGTGTACCACATCCTAACGTTAGAAGGCTTTATGCTGGAATAGGACAGAATTACTAGAATTCTGAATACTTTTAAAAGGGCCCCCTGACAGACAAACCAACCAACCCAACAAACAAAAAACTAATTAAAGCAAACTCAAACAAACTCTAAATTTTATAGTTCAGGAAAGTCAAAAGAAATATTCAGAAATACACAATTCCTGCTGCTTGCGAATTTCAAACACAACAGAATTAGGGAGAGGAAACATCTTGAGTTTTTCAGAGCAATACTCCCTCACAGGGCGCTGCTGCCTGTAAGCGAAGCAAACCCCAACGGTGAGCGCGGGTACCCTAACACGGCACTTAACACCAAGGAAAGCAGGATGCCTGCAGCGCCAGGTCTGCACCCGCACGCCAACTTTAGCATCACCCTCCGACGCGTAATCCAGGGAGAACTGCTCCGCGCGAGCAGATCCGTTAAAAGACTCCGGCGGCCGGGAGACGGCCGTGCCTCCAGCGCGAAGCAACGCACCTGCGAACCGAAGCGCGGCAGGTAACGCTGCCCGAGGGCCAGGCTTTAAGAGCTGCCTTTAGTTCGGGGCGTGCAGAAGCAGCCGGCGGCTGTGCCCCCCACCCCCGGTGCCGCTGCCAACCCCCCGGGCCCCCGCCACGCTCCGTCGCCGGGACGCGGGCAGGTCTCGCTGCCCATTGACGAGGAAAGTTACTTGGAACTCAGGAAGGAGCGGCAGCAGCGGGGGAGAGCGCTTCACCTCTCGCCACACCTGCTGCCGGAGAGAGCCCTGGAGGCCGCGGTTCGCCCGCCCACCGCCGCGAACCCCCGCCGTTACCACACGGCCCCACAGGCCCAGCCGCGAAACGAGCAGCCGGCCCGGGGAAACCCATCGCACAGGCCCCGGG
>VXBH01005346.1:0-61829 GCA_013400035.1 Rynchops niger | reverse complement strand
CCTACAGAAAAGCTGGGGAGGTGCTGTTTGCAAGGGCTCGTAGCGATAGGACGAGGGGCAATGGTTTTAAACTAGAGCAGGGCAGGTTTAGATTAGACATTAGGAAGAAGTTCTGTACAATGGGGGTGGTGAGACACTGGAAGAGGTTGCCCAGCGAGGTGGTGGAGGCCCCATCCCTGGAGACATTCAAGGCTGGGCTTGATGAGGCTCTGAGCGACCTGATCTAGTTGAAGATGTCCCGGCTTACTGCAGGGGCGTTGGACTAGATGACCTGCAAAGGTCTATTCCAACACATTCTATGATTCTGCAGCAGGTGTTCGCGTGAGAGGTGATGGAAGCAGGGCCACCCAGGGGGGAACTAATGCAAACCTTTTGTCTCAAGTGGCTTTAAGCACCAGTACTCGCACTGATCGTGCTTGTGTCGTTGCTTTAAAAAGTCTTACCGGGTTTAGAAACTGGTGAAGCAGAGGAGATGCCATCTGGTCTCCATGGGCGATCACACACAGGAAAAGGGGACACCAAGAAATGCTTTCTCAAAGTAGTGGTGATGGTGGAAACTTTGATGTGATTCATGAGGTGAAATGCTGTTGGGAGCAAAAAGAGGGACACAAAGGTCCATCCAGAGTGGATTTCTGGGCAATTAGCCCTGTAAAAAGGGAAAATCAGTCAAATTAATTTTTAATGACAAATATCACTTCAATAAAAACTATGACAATATTTATCTTGTGAAATATGTGGATCCACACTTAGGGACTTAAAACAGCTGTAAATACACAAATTGGAAAGCGATTTACAGTAAGAAGGTGTTTGGGTTTTTTTTCTTACAGCAATCCTTTCAACCATTTGTTAGTCTTTACAAATCGATTAATTGCTTTTCTGTGTCTGATTCTTCACCCTTTCAGCCCTTTTGGAAGGGTAAGGCCCCTGTGGGTTCAATGGGGCTGCTGAAAACCATGGTGCACAGTAGCAAAGGGAGCCTTCAGAGTGTTGTCCGTTATGCCGTAGTGGTTTGGCTGTTTCAGTTCGCAATGTTTAGTTTGCTACGTGAGCATTGGGCGTTCCTATAAGAAAATTCACTTAAAAATTGTCCCTCGGTCCTACATTACAACAATAAATTGCTGCAGAACAGAGACGAAAGGGAAGACACTAGTGTACATTGGTAACTGGAATAATAGCAACTGAGGGAGGGGATGAAGAGCGAGCAAACCTATTTTATGGGGAGGTTCCTGGGCCCGCAGCTCAGTGAGGCCCGTGGCCTGCCAGGGCTGTGAGGACCCCTGCTGTGGTGTTCTTGGGTCAGGGGCTGGTGGCTGTGGGGGAGCCCTGGCGGCCCAGGCAGGGACAATCAGGGCTGGTGGCGCCCTGGGGATGCTGACGCTGGTGAGTACTTGCTGGTGCTGCAGGCACAGGTCTACTGCTAGCAAGTTTTCTGGCAACTATCTGAAGAAATTGTTGGGGACGTGGAAAAAGAGCTAGTTTTTCTCAAAGTAGGAAGAAGTTCCTATTAGTTCAAAAAGATCACCCTGGAGGTGGCTCATCACACGTCCCCGTGCCCCATGCTACAATCCTGCCCCTAGTGATCCGTGGCCCACCGGGTCTCTGCGTTACACGCTGTGCTGCCAAGCTGGTGGCTTAGAGTTGCCTTGTGAGGTTTTCTGTCTTTCTCCTTAGGAGAAGGTCTTCATAAAAGATTCTGCTCCTGTTTTGTTTTTTTTTTTTAATAGAGCCTTTTATTTCTGAATGTGCCTTTCGTGATTTAGCTGTTGATTCAGCCAGTAAGATAGTAAGCAGTTGAAGTTAGGCGCTTCTCTAGGCATTTACGAAGCTCCTGTTTCATTCCCACCTCCTGGCATGCAGCCATGTGCTTGGGTAGGCAGCTCACTTTAAAGGGGTGACACCCAGGTTCATGTTGCAAGATGTGAACACCAGATTTTCCCATTCTGAACTGGCTCTCAATGACAGGAGTCAGGGCAGGCAGAGGACGACAACTCCTGTCATGGTTACTGAGGTGAAGGGATCATAAACGTGGTATGCTGTCATCCTGGACAGCATGGATTCCCCCCACGTGGGACCTCAAATGTGGGACTCCTAATGCAAGTGTTCTGCACCTGCTGTTGATGACCTGATGCTGTGAGAAAGTCTCACCAGTGACTGCTGCTCGTCCTCCTCCCCTTGATGAAGTCTGGGCTCTACCAGCAATGGGAAACGGGAAAGAGAAGATCGTTCTGACAGGTGGAACGATCCCCCTTGCCTGCAGTCTCTACCCCAGGGTACCTGGGAATATAGACTTCACCTAGTCCATTGCGGATCGCTTGCCTTTTTATTTTGGGTTTGGATGGCTCCAAGGACAGGCCTCTGATGTTAAGCTCACCTAGGAATACTAGCACCAGTGGCAACGCATTGCATGACTGTCCAGTTATTGCAACAAGAGACTCAAGAGGTGTGTCAGGCCTGTGCCATTATAACGTGTATGGAGAGGTTGTCACAGACATCAGTGAAACAGAGGGAAACACAAAAGGTTTCCAGATTATTGTCACGCTGAAGGTCAGTCCTGCTTAAATGCAGACTGGGCATAGCTCCTTCCAAAAGGCCTTAGATGCAATATAGGCTGTGCTGCTTGCCCAGGAGCTAGTCTGTATCCACTGGTATGCCTGATAAAGGCTACACAGGCATAGCCTAAAAGGCTTCCTATAAGAATCTGTAATTGCTGTCAAATCTGACTCTAAGGTTAGTAATAGGAAACAGCTTTATTAATGTCCTGGGATCTACAATTAGCCATAAAGCTAGCAAGGAACATTGTGGTATCCTACTGTGGTATCCTAAGCGGGTAAATCGTGCTTAAATGTGACGGATCTACCCTGACATCAACTACAAAAAGCTCTTTGTGAGAAGTGAATGTTCTGAAAATCTGAAGGAATGCTAAAGTTTTGGCACAGGCTTCATCCATTTCTGAATCCGGTAGCTGATGAAGCATCCAGAGAAATTTTCCCAACCTCCTTGAAACTGAAAAGCACATTACAGATGTAATGTTCTAGCAGTAACTATCTTATCTAGCCCTTACCCTCGCTTCCCTGGGAACTGGTGACCATCAAAACATTTCCTCTTTCCCACTAAAAGCCCAAAGAGCACTTCCTTGACTCAGACCTCTCCAATACAAGTACACGGCAGCGCAAAAAGGAACAGGCAAAAGTGACTGAACCAAAACATTACATTGCCTATTCTCCTGTGGGAAAAGAATGAAAGAAAAATACATGACAGATGGTCGTCAGATCACTCACCCGTTATTAGAAACTGGTCCAACGGTATGCACTTCAAGAATTCATATAGCAGACAACAATCCGTGCTTCAGCGAGCTCTATTCACAGGCTAAGGGGCTGTGAATGTCTTAAAAAAAGTCCTTGTCTTTCAGTTAACTTTTGTATTTCTATATTGTGCATGTCTTCGATTTAACAATTTCCTCTCCAGGGTTGGGATTTGTGCTTTCTTTGGGAGTGATGTTGTTTTTTTAAGATGTTTAATGTAGAGCACTTGTGAAAGTGAAGGTTATTTTCTCATCTGGATGTCATAAAAATTAGTAAGCAAGAAAGGAGCCTTCCTGCTTTCAGAAGAGGGGAAAATACAATGGCACCAAGAGGGTGCCTGTTCTGCATAACGATTTCTGTCTGAGGCTCTCTTTTTCTCTCACACCCATTCTGTAGGAAATATCTTCCTTGGTTCTCAGGATAAACAAGCTGTATTTTGAAATGAGGGTCAAGAGCAGGTGGAAGAATGCCCGTTTCTATTCAGCAACTAGTGACTAAGGATCCCAGTGATTAGAACCTAGTAATTTCCCTCCTGTTCTAAACAACTTGAATGCATGAAAGAAGATAATTGCCATTTAATTTAATGAAATAGAAAGGAACAGTATGAAGAGAAGAAAGTATGACAAAATGAGACCGTGTGGGGTTTTTGACATCACTTGAGAACATAGCCTCCCTTGCCTATGGATAAAAATTCCCCTTTGCTCTCAGTAGCAACTCTTAAATCCCAGAAAGAGTAATTAAATAAAAGCAGGAGACACGCTACTTTGCAAAGGGTTTCTTTTTTGAGGGAGGATGGAGAAAAGAGTGTGTTAGTTGACGTGAGATTTTAGAGTCCTTTCCACTGATATTTTAGTTGCAAAAGCAAGCGGAAGTTTTCTAAAGAAAATCAAAATTGTATTTGTCTCCAGATTGGTTCTGGTGGCAGGAACTGTGAATGGCTGCAGTAAAAGAATAAAACTGAGGGCAGATGGACTGTACTCCCCGCACTACAGTGACAGTACTTTATGCTGAAGAGCTAACTGAGCATCCGTGTGCCTCGGCAAACTGGGTAGAAAACCACTGGCTGTGTTAACTGGTTTGTTAACTAGCAGGAAAAATCTTTTGACTTCTATAGATAAAAATCACCGTATGATAGAAATGAAAAGGTGGACCCCAGTGGAGGCATAATATGGTTCCAGTCTATTACAGATAAATAAACTCGTGGTCACTATTCCATGCCCTGGTAGGAAATTACGGTTATAGGTTCAGCTCTACCCCACTTCCTTGGCGTTTAAAAATAATTTAGTTATCATAGTGGGACTTTTAAAGTGTTATCATGTAACTGCTGCCATCCACAGCACATAATACTGCTTCAGGCAAAAGCGTAGAAGATTTAAATGTTTTTCAGAGAGCTACAAAGAGCAGAGTACTTTTGTGTGCCAAAAGCAATCATGTAAGCCAGTGGGCTCACTCCCCGACACGCAGGGAACAATACCATGGAGCCACAGGAGGGCAAGCCTCTCTTTTTTCACTTCTTTGGGGCTTCAGCTCTGTTTCTTCAAAATAGCAAAGTCCAATATACCACTCGTGCCCTTCTGCCTGTTAACACAGCATCTCCTGGAGGAATCTATCTGCGCCCCACGGAATAGCACTCTTCGGGCCATCTGTCTCAGCTCACGTGTAGGCACAATTCTTATACACCCTTGTCCATCTGCCGCTCAGCTGAGCTACGTGCTGGTTTTGTGAAAACCAGGTGATACACCTGACCTCAGGACTGACGGTAGCAGCTGATCAGTCACTGGTGGGAGTTAAGCCCATCTCCCTTTTTCCAAGAGAAAAGGACACTTAAAAAGACTATCTAAATATAGAGCAGGAAAAAAAAAATAACCATGTCATTGCATCTAGGACATCGTCTAGAGTTACTATGTAGGATTTGGAATCCAGTTCTTGGAGTTATTTAAATATATACCTAAATAAGGGGTTTGCTTTAATATTGCTTTTATAAGCCTTTATTTTTTACATAACAAAAATGCAGAAAGGAAAAGTTTGCAGTTCCTGACAAAAAGCAATCCCCCTAATAAAACTGGAATTAAGTACATAAAAGATTTATTATAAAATCAGTAAAAACTTTTGGAAATTTGGCCTCAAAATATAGATGTTTATAACATAATACGTGGCACAGTGGTTTGGAGGATAGCTGAAGGACACTCATGACGGAAAGATATTTCAGACATTATCTATTAGAGATACCTTTCTTGGCAGTGAAAAATCTTTATTTTCACACTCTGTCAAGATTTGAATTCATAGCTGACTCTCTAATACAAAAATTAAGCCAGTCAAAACTTCTTTGTGCAAAATTTTTATCTGTGGTCTGTACTATAGATAAAAAGGCAATTCAAAATGAAATCGAAACAAAAATGTACAGTCTTCTGGGATAATTTTCTTTTGCCCACTTTTCTCATAACGGAGTGAGAAGCAGTCTTGATATTTTCTGTCAAAGAAAATATAAACTTCATCAGGGATGTTATTTCCTTGATTCATAAAATTCAAAGTACAGAAAGATCTGCAGTACTTAAGTCACAAACCAATGTATTTCTTTAACACAGACGAAAATCTGCCTCCAAAGATGTTTTCTTCAAGTTTAGCACAGTTTGATGTTAAAATTAGTTCATAAAGATTGACATAGCTTCATGGTAGAAGATTAATAATCACTCTCTTTAGAGGAGTGTTATATTCAATTACCTGTCCAAACTTCACCCTCGAGCCCAGCTGGGTGATTACCCTGCCTCAGAAGAAGCACCTGGTTTTACCCGGGGGTGGGATGTACGTACCCCGCACCGCCCAGGCTGGGTTCCGACTCTGAGCTGCGGGAGCAGGCAGTGCCAAATCACCGACTGCACAGGGCGCGAAACTGCCGAGGAGATATCACAAAGCTGTCGGTGAGCTACCTGGTGCTTCAGGGCAGCTACACCTTACCTGGCTGTTGTTAGTGCCAGACAGCATTTCTGGTAGAAGACACGGGGATATTTCTATCTGCAGTGTGTGAGGTGGTTGGATACTGTGCGGCACGACGCCCCAGGGGAATTACAGCGAGGCAGGTCTCAGCTGGGCAGCAGAACTGGCTGCTTTGTGCTGCTAATGCAATGAGATCTGGTCCCTTAGAACTGTTCTCTGAAAGGCACAGTAATTCTGGAGCAGGAGAGGCCCAAGCGTGGTAGTATGAGGCTGATGCTGCCGTTCAGGGAGAAATGCTAAGGAACCAGAAGCCTCTAGATCTGCTGCTGTGTGAGGCACTGTGGGTCCCTGGAGCAAGTGTCTATTACAGAGGTGCCTAAAGCATCCCTGAGCTGACCTTGTACTTTGGCCTGGGGCATTAATTCACCAAGGCAGCAACGTTAGCTAACGAGAAAGAATATTGTTTCTGGATATAAATGTCATTGTACTTCCAATATTACCTATACTTACACTTATTAGTCAAACTATGTTTTTGCTTGTCTTTGGCTTAAAACTTAGAAATGCAACAAGCAACGAGCGATGAGAAGTTGGTTTGGGGCCCCAGATGTGTGCTCAGTTCTGTTTTTCTACATGGTACCACAGGGAGCCCAACCTAGTGGGAATGGATGGAATGGTCCAAGTCGATGAGCAGCTCTAGTTTGTGGTTTATAACCAGCGCAAGTGGTGCAAGCAATTTAAGTACTTTAGTTTTGGTACTTCTGTACCTAGTCGTCTTTTCCAATTGCAGAAATTTGTAATTGAATTTTTCTTTACTCTCCAATATCTGTAGGTATTCTCTTTTCATTACTCTCTACTTTGCCTTTCCCCATCCAACTGAACCCCGCTGCATGGATTGTGCTCTAGCTGTAAAATAATAACAACAAATAATTCCATGTCCACTGTACTCCAACTAGGGTAGATGAACAATCCGTTATGTAGCGCTACACTTACAAAGTTTGTACACAAATTTCAATAATAAACAATGCTTCAACCTGTTCTCCTTCCTGCTTTCAGTGCTCTGAGGGGTTTTCTTTTTGTCTTGTTTTATTCTAAGGCATTTTCCTACACGGTGTCCCATCTGTGTACCACAGGACTGTCGATGCATCTTACCTGGGATTAGTAGCATCCACCTTCTCTGGCTGGAGAAATGAGTCAGCAGAAGTGACTGTGCACCACTGAACACAGTCTCAGGGAAAAAAAAAACACCACCTTGTCACACAATAAAACAATGAAATATTGCATCTCGCAAACCTGCTTGAGCAAAAATAAACCTTTTTAATTGAGGAGGTAATTGGGAGGTGCAAAGAGATGGGAGAATAGTCTTTTATTTGAAAAATGATTATGAGAGAAAGTAACGGTAACGTGGTCAGAGCAAAATAAATCTTTTCCGTTTTTCCCAACAAATTATTACTTTTCATTAACTTCAGTTTGTTTCTCTAAGCAATAGGAACAGAATACAAAAACATTGCAAAAAAATACTCTCCTAGGATGCTTATGGACCTGCAGATGTTCCTAATAGATGAAGTCCTGGGTCTGCAGCACAGATGGAAAGTGATAAATGATTAAGATGTTATAGGATATAAATAACAATACTATAGCGTTGTGTGTAGAGATACCGGCAAAACAAGGAACGCTCATCTTCTGGCTTGATAAGCATCTTATTTATGGCTTATCACAAATTGCAACAGTGCTGGCTCCTGCCCAAAGCATAAGTAGTTCTGTCAGGGTGCCGGGGGCGCCAGCAGCCCTGAGTGTCCCTGCCTGGCCGCCCCTCTGGGCATCTCCTCCCGGCTGCCCCGCTCCCAGCTGGGGTGGTGGCATGGGCTCTGCCTACTGGGATGGACCCCTATGGGGATCCCTCGCCACCACCGGCCACCAGGGAACCCTACAACATCTGCTCTGCAAGGAGAGCAACGAGGATGCTTCTACCACAGGCCAAGGATGGTTTTTCCTTTCTCCTGTACTTGGAAACAGCATTTGTCAGAAGGCCTTACAGAAAAGATTTACCTGGTGGGAAATACCCACAATATCCAGTTTTAACCCAAATTATTAGAAGTATGGCAGTGCTGTGCGCAGCTGTTGATGGGGTCCTACAAAGAGAGAAGTATCAGTTGAGCTTCCTGCAGTCCCTGCTGCCCCGGGGTCGGTGCAGCTCCGCGTGCAGGTCAGTACATTGTTAAGGAGCATGGTGTCAGAAGACCTGAATACAGACATCACTGATAACACAAGAAAGGCTAGGTTATTTTCAGAGAACCAGCCACTTACCGTTATTTATAAGTTATCCACTGAAAGTAATTCAACCTTGGATGCCAAGTTTTGTTTTGCTTTCCTGCCCTGGTAACTCCAGAAGAATTACCTGCAGATGCTGGTGTTGTTTCAAAATTTTGCTCCTTGTTCTTAAGCCAAATAAACACCATCATTTGAGAAGGGACAAAAGAGGTAGCATTCGCACCAAGCAAACTCTCACAGATTTTTTGTCCCAGCTTCTTGCGACTTGAGAGCTTTCTTAGGAGGGTCCTGTCCAGGCAGTTGCATTTTCCAGTTTTGCCGCATTGAGCCCAGTCAAACTTGTTCAGGCTCGAGTTTGGTTTGCCCAGTGAGAATTTGGTGTGGTTTGACTTTTTGGTCAGGCAATGTGTGCCTTCCACATCTGCTTCTGCACAAGCAAGGTGGTTCCCTGAAGAGCCAAGCAGATTCTTCCCCATTCATACCTTGCATTTCTGACACATTCTGAAGTTAATGTTGTTTGAAGCAAGATAACTTCAATTTGAGTGATCATTAAGATATGCGTGATGTAAAGTAACATAAAGGACAATCTGCTCTAAAGTGGTCTATATTCTTCAAATGCAGACACTTCCCTGTCTCATAGCCCTAAGTATTATATGGTAAACAAAAAGCTTTCTTCTGAATAGTCAACTTCTGATATACAATTACCATAATTATTGTAGGTATTATACGCTTCTTCCACAGAGTGAACTGCATCTAATCAAAATTTTCCCGTAAACTATATAAAGATGTGATACTCTTTAACAGCATTGAATGCAGATTGCCTTCAAATAAAAGGTTTCTGAATATGTTATCTACACTATAAAATTAAAAAGAGAATCAAACTGAGTAACAGCTTCCTCTCACCCACATTTCATATCTCCAACCAAGACAGTTAAAATGGGCACAGAGATAAGCCAGTTTAATCTGAGAATCCTAAAAAGTACAATTTACAACTGCGAAATGTCAAGAGGCTCTTTTCTAACAGCACCTCGAGCTCTTCCACACTCTCACATGTACCCTGCAACCTCGAGGAGTCGACATGAACTCTAGTCTTGCACCATTAGGTCTTGCTTGCAGCAACAAATAGGCCAGGATGTCTCTCTCTTCAGCTATGGGGATCTTGAACTAGAAAGTATATACATGGGTGGAAAGCATAGCTGCGATGCGTGGAAAACACGTGTGGTGCTCCCTTCAGAGAACAGCAGTTCCTCTGAATGTTTAGTGGGCAGACCTTTTTTTTTTATTTACTTTTTTATTCATGAGGCTTTTACTGCATTTATACAAAATTTATACAAAATTAAAAATGGACTAGACAACTGAAGCTGAAGGCGGTCTTCTCACCACATATCCCTGAATTCCTCTCCTTACCCTCCTCCTCAATTTCTAAAAAGAAAGCTGAGGGCACAAACTTAAAAGATGTGTTAAGTGAGAGGGGAGTTAAGCGTATGTCCAAATACTCTTCGGGATTAGGTTCTATACGTGTCATCAGTCTATTTACATGTAGCCACAAAATTAAAGCAAACGGGGAGGACTTTTCACACAGATTTAGGCTGAACACTCAAATTTTAGGATGATTTAGAAAATAGGTTGAAAATGTTGTATAAATTGAGTGGCATATACTACGTTGTTTGTTAAAGGAGGGTAAGAATAATCAGTGTGCAGATTTGCTTCCTCTGTTGACTGTAGTTGGAATTCATAGAAAAATAAAAGCCAGCTAGGACATAAGACGTTCAATTAGGCTGAGAGACGTAATAATAGATTTGAAAAAGTATTGTAGTTTAACCCCAGCTGGCAACTAAGCACCGCGCAGCTGCTCACTCACTCCCCCGTGTTGGGATGGGGGAGAGAATTGCAAGAGTAAAAGTGAGAAAACTCATGGGTTCAGGTAAAGACAGTTTAATAGGCAGAGCAAAAGCTACGCACGCAAGCAAAGTAAAACAAAGAATTAATTCCTGCTTCCCATCGGCAGGCAGGCGTTCAGCCATCTCCAGGAGAGCAGGGCTCCATCACACCTAATGGTTATTTGGGAAGACAATCACCATAGCTCTGAACGTTCCCCGCTTCTTCTTGCCCCAGCTTTATATGCTGAGCATGACATCACATGGCGTGGAATATCCCTTTGGTCAGTTGGGGTCAGCTGTCCCAGCTGTGTGCCCTCCCAACTTCTTGTGCACCCCCAGCCTGCTCGCTGGTGGGGTGGTGTGAGGAGCAGAAAAGGCCTTGACTCTGCGTAAGCACTGCTCAGCAGTGACTAAAATACCCCTGTGTTATCAACACTGTTTTCTGCACAAATCAAAAACATAGCCCCATACTAGTGACTATGAATAAAATGAGCTCTATCCCATCCAAATCCAGCACAAAATTGCTGAGATTTGAACACAAGGCAAAGAAGACAAATTAAATGCAGGTACCATTTAAAAATGAGAAACACAATAGGAATTAAGATGTTTATATGCAGCACTAGCAAGAGTCTGTTGAATTTAAATAAAGACGTGGAAGTCAATAGCTGCCTATTGTCACTGTAGTGACATTTAGCAGCTGTCAAATCAGTTGAGCTGGTTTGGGGTAATTTATTGGGCACTTATGGTTTGCAGCTAAAGAAAAAGTGCAATGATGATGAAGAAGAGCCTTCTGTTGCCAAGAAAAAGGAAAACAAAAACAAAACCAAGCATATGCTGTAAAAACAAGCACATACTATAGTTATCAAGAAAGTGTCCTCTAGAATAAAAATAAAAGACTATGTAATGAAATTAATATGTGCTTACACAACATGCTTGTACAGATACTTTGAAAACCATGAGGACACTTTGTTTGAAACTCATCATCGTGAATATGCAGATATTCTCTGAGCAATGCAACTAACTGCTATTTAGAAATTTTCCCTTAAGTGAGTTCTCTTAACTTAGTGAAGCAAGTTTGATTGCTGATGTGCTTTATTTAGAGTATGATGGCACAGCACCTCAGCCACGTGTTCTTTCTGTCCCTTTATCCATTCATTGCTAATCAAATTTCAATAATCACCTTGCGAGTTACAATTAATAATCTATACACACAATTTACACACATGAGGGGATTAGCAGTTCCATGAGGACACCTACTTTCCTACCCACCCCTAGTAATCATGCACACATAATTAGTTTGCCTAATGATTGTTCCATCCTCCAGCTCTGTAAATCACCTCTCTTAAGTACCCAGTTGTTCCTTCACAGGTTAGAGACACCCCGTTCTGCAGCTGGCTCACAGCTGTGCTGACGGGGCACCTGGTTGCCACAGCTGGTTATTTCACCTGCATCTCTCCCATTGTGGGTATTTATGTAGGTTTACTTCTTCTAGTCAGCCACTGACCTTCAATAATTTGAACAAATGTATTTATCTTCAAGACTTTTTCAGATTTCAGTGATTTTTTCCACAGTTGCAAACTGAATAGTTTTTGGTATTTTGTGAGGGGGGCGGTGGAGGCAGTAGGCACAGTAAACGTGCTGGTTTTATTTCATTAGACAAGCAAGATACAAGTCTTCTTTATTTAAGACTCTGTGAGGTTCTCATTGGGTTTTGTAACACTGCTTCTTGCCTTCCTTTTGATCATTTCCAATTAAACTCCATGGCTACAGATAGTAAGCAAGATTTTTAAAATAAACTAATGGTTTTAGGTGCATCCCTTTTTTTAATGTCCAATTCAAAACATATGAGAGGGTCTGGTATTTCAGAGCATTGCTACTCCAATGTTTATAGAAAATCAGGATCTTACAACTATGTTTTGCTCAGCAAGAACCAAAGAATTTATAAGAGCATATAAGGAAGATATGCAGGAGAACAAACATCCAAGTATGGTGTCGGAAGCTCTGTGACCTAATGCACGAACCAAACACGAGCTATTAATCGTAAGTGGACTGGACATATAAATGAAGTATTGCCTAGTTAGAGAATGGGTCGCAAAAGGCAAATAGCCAATGGAAATGTGAGGTAGAAAGCATTTGAATATACTTACTGTGGACAGTAAATGGATTCAAGATGCTGGATCAGCCGGACCTCAGCCATTTCATCACCAGTGGTGGTGTTATGCTTCATGTTTGTTTTCCTGCCTTAATAAAGGCAATTTTTGTGGTAAATCCAGTGTTAAGTCAAGCAAAGTTGCATAACTGGACTAGAGTAAGAAAGTCTGATTCTGGAGGATTTGAAACAGCCCAAGGACCAGGCAGTTATAGCTAGTGGCTGAGGAGCCAGGCCCCCCCAGGTGAGGACTGACGTCTTGGCATCCCTGAAATGGCAGTGGCCCAGCGAGACGATGCAGCCACTTCACCAGAAGGAAATTGCAGAGCAAAAGCAATTAATGTGTCACCAAAACCACAGCAGCTTACTGTCAGGGAAGTGAAAGGAAAGAGAGTTATAACAACGATTCTAATAGATCCTGAAGTAATGAAATGCTTCCAGAAATGCTTTGCCTGGACAGAAAGTCAAAATGATAAAGTCTGTGTGCAAATTCTGTTATCAAGGCAATTCCTCATGAGGACTATAAACAAAAGAAGTACTTACAAGAAACATATGTACTCTGATACTGTTCTTGTTTTTGTTATAGTAAAGAAGATGTCAGAACATGTGTAAACACTTCGAGCTATTTTTTTTTTTAAATGCTCTGAACTAGCCTCTCATTTTGTCGGTGTGGTGCTTTTGTGTATCAAGTTTTTGAACAAATGCATCGAGTCATTTGCAAATAGTCGGAGAAGTGAAGTTTGTATGCCGTGTCCTCATGACATTTCTGAATATCAGATTCTTACTCTGCATGCCTTGCCTTAAGTGATAGCTATGCTTTAAAAATAAATACGGTATTAACTCGTACTTTATGTCATGTTTCCTTGACTGAACCATTGGGGTCAGACCAAAGCATGAAAAACGTGCAAACTGCACAGATACAAATACGTGACCAGTGTTATAAAACTAGGTATCTGCTCCCTTTTCCTTTTTCAGTGTGAATATTTTTATACAGCTGTTTACAGGATGCAGAGCATTGCCGATACCTCTTTATCTCTCAGTCAGCATAATATGAATCCAGACCAGGTTTCCTTTGCTCTATGCACCTATTCACTCACTTTGCTCCATCCGTTGTGTTTATACACTGTTATAATTCAGGCAAGACCAATAAAATCTGAGAGAGAGACAAGCTATGGCACCTCAATCCCTTTGAATTCAGTCATGCACATCTCTGCATCTCAATGTATCTCAAACCAGAGATCCACTTTGAGGTGTATACTTTCTTCTAAATCCCTTTAAACCATGCCCCTTCCATTATTTTATTGAGTAACTAAGCAATGATGTGCTATTCTGTCACATTACCTAAATTTAGAGAAATAATCAAAATAATGATTGCAAAACCAGAACAATAGGCCTGAAGTTCCCCTAGTTGACACTTTGGAGTTCGTTTACACCCATGTATAGTGAAAGCAAAGTGAATAAAAGACAGCCAGTCTGATGGCAGTGATTTTAAGGCATCCTTTCCTTCCAATCCATAAATGCGTAAAGAAGGTGCAGGGTAGAAAATGAGACCATTTCAGTTAAGGGTCACCACAAAATCCTACTAATCTTCCAGGTATTCCGTTCTCCCATTCTTTATTTGCAGGCTTCTTTTATTCTTTTATTGCAGACTTCAAAAATAAGTATTTATGGAAGCTGATAAAGCATCTCGTATACAGTGTTACATAAACAACAGTAGACTGTAAATGGGAAAAATAACATTCGGGGGTATTCAGCATAAGTTCCACTTTTGATCCATTAATTTGGGCTTTTTTTTTGAGCACTGAAAAGGTTCTTTAAAATGTGTCAGATATTTGTTACACACGGTTTGATTGCTAAACTGATATTTGTAAAACCTCCATTGATTCTTTAGTCCTGTGTAAAATATTCCCATTTTGAAAGGCTGCTTGCTTTTTTCATCTCCGACATTTGTGATTTTTAATGTGCCTTTTTTTCCTCCTTTTTCTTTTACAAAAGATCTAGAAGAGGATTATGTGGTGAAATGAAAGATACAGGTACCAACCAGTAAATACAGAGCTGTTTGCTTCAGGACTAACTGTAGTCATTGGGGAAATTTCGGAAACGGCTAGGTGCTTGCAGGTTTCCCTCTGAGCAGTGCAGAGATGTGTTGTTTCATAGGACGGCCTGGGAGCAAACTTCCAATCTTCCCAAGTCACTTGCTCCTTTTGTAACTCAAATTTGCAGTGTAAGGCCTTACGGACCCACAGCTCCAGCCTGGAAGCCAAGATGGCAGGAGGGAGCAGGAATACCTTTCCCTCATCTGCACAGCAAGAACTTCCTTTCCATACGTAGGCGTTATCAGTTTTCCATGGCACCAGACTGGATTCCTGCAGATCATGGCTTTACACAGAGCTGTCCTTGAAAATCACTTGAAAATTACAGCTAGTGGATGCTTTAGCTGACGTATTTCCCACAAACAGTACCAAATCTTTCTCCATAGAGTACAGTGGCTTCTAGTTCAATTCCTTGTCATATTTGATGGTTTCAATCTAATTAAGTAGACCTATCTAGTTAATCTGTATTAAACCCCATCTATCCAAGACGCCGTCTCTCTCTTCACGCTTACATAAGGTTCTGTCTGGCGAGTTCAGCCAGAGTGATTCAGACTGACATTTCCAAATTAAATTAGAAGCCTCTGCATTTTAAATGGAGAGTGGGAAGCTCAGAAACTGTGGACCTTTGACCTTGAAATGCACTTTTCTCTTTGGCCTGATGTAGCGTAAGCTTGTTGTTGGCATGCAAGTTCCTGCGCAGATTTATCTGTTTACTCACGTTGTTTCTTAGGGGATGATTTCAGGGAAATCAGGGGATTTCAAGGCAAGAGGGTTTTATCAAAAGTAATCGAGCTGGTTAGAATCGGTGTGTGTAAAAGCGTGTTGTAAATATCATGTGTCGTTTTGGCCTAGAGGGCACCCTAAGTACATTTTTGCTGTTAAGAAATAAATAAGTACGGAAATGGCTTGAAACAGTATCCAGGACTGAATATTCATGTTGTTTAGCAAAGGGGACATTCATCTGACTTCTCCTTCACTCTTTGGGAGCATCTCCATAGCCATCAGAGTGACAAAATTCGTCCTTGGGTGTCACAAGAGTGGGTGCCCAGGAAATCTCCACACTTTGAGACACGTGCCCTTTCTGTAGTGAAAGGAAATCAGGTGCTTTTTTTTGGCTATCGTGTGTCATTGCTTGGACGGCACGGGCTTGTGGCAAAGAAACCATTTGTGAGACGAGGTTCTCTTGAGGAGAGGCCAGGCCCGTTCTCTTCTGGAGCGCGCTCTTCCAGCCTCTCTCCTTAACAGTTGGCATGAAGCACTTCTGCTGAGAGTTTTTTAATACGGTGTTATAAAAGCAATCAGTTACTTATTTTAAAATGTAGAAAGAATTAATCTTAGTTTATTAAAGCTCTGATAGCCAGAGATGGAAACTGCTGAACGCCTGGATAAATCTAGTCTATTCATCACTTCATGGAGTCTATAATCCTCGGAGTGTCAAAAATTTACAAGACATCCCTGAATGCTGAATTTTGCATTGATTTGGATCTCACACTTGTTTGAAAGACATTTGAAATCATAACCAGGCAGACAGTTCCCCCCTGACTAAACCTCTGAGGAGGCATTTTGGTTCTTTCAAAAGGATGTGAAATCTCCTAAGCCTGTAAAATATGCTCAAGATACTGTGATTGGAGGCAGGGGATGAGAGGATGTGTGATAACTTGCAATGGAAGCTTTCAAATTTCTGGGGTCCTTGGAATCAAGGAGTGTGGATGCCTGTCAGAAAAAGAGCAGAATAGCCCCATATAATCACAATTTTGTGTAGAAGCTGTCACTAGTTTCTAAGTATTGCAGAAGTGAGGCCTAAATTTCATGAGTTAATCCTATTTAATTTTAATGGATCTACTAGTACAAGGAAGAGCTGAGCAATCAGACCTTTATGAAGCGCCATATATACTGACATCGATCCATTAATGTTCATTTCCTAGCAGCTGCAGCAAGTAAGGGTAAGTAATCAAAACTGTTAAAAATGCTGTTGTTTTGTTTCTTAACAGATAGGATGACCTAAGAGCTTAAAAATAAGAAAGTGAAAAGGATGTTGTAGCTGGCACATGTTTTAAATGAAAAGCTATGAGAAATGTTTGGTTTGCTAAGAGAAAATGAGAAAAAATATTGGATATATTAGGAAGATTAAAAATCCCTGTTTTGATTGAACAAACCTGCTAGATGATGAGATGACACTAAGTCCTTGTTCAGGAACAAACATTTCAGTATCTACTACAGAGGGCTACCTATGCATGTTTTGCATGCACACTGTTTATATATAGTGGGTGGCTTTTGTAAATCATGAGAGGAAAGCATCTGAGTGAGCAGAATAGAAAGGACTATTGACAATTTATAAAATAGCTGGTATATATTTTAACTGACTTCAGAACACATGAGCTTTCTACTTGTTTCCAAAGCAGAATAAAATTGTATAATTTTAGCAGCATTGATCCTTATAGAACAGCTTTAAGTCTCCCCAATAAATTAGCTGGAGAGTCTGCACAATTAGACAGACAATCTGACTTTTCTCTCTTGGTGGGAAGTAGAGGAAGGAGGAGACGTGTTTGGGAAAGAAAAAGTCATGTCTCAGCAAACCAGGTTTCCAAGCTTCAGTCTTTGCTACTCCAGACCACTCCCCCTTTCAAACCATTTTCTACAACACACTGGCCNAAAATAATGATACACTGTGCTACACTGTACAAAATGTTTAAACAGAAAACAGAACAAAACACTTTTGATGCTATCAAAATAGAATATTTCAATCAACCTCCAACTGATTTTTAAATTGTGTTTCAAGAGAGACTGAAAATTGTTCACTTTTCCTCCATTTTGGGAAGGAAAAATATTCAATGTCAGGTAATTTCCCAAGGAAAGCAAACATTGCTTACAAGCCAGCTCCAGCCCCTCCTCTGTTCTTCCCGATTTTCTGTTTGTCTGACGGCAGCTCATATCTCCGCAAAAAATGGAGTTCAGTGCAGTGCCCCAAGGATGGTTACCAGACGATAAAAGTACCATGTGCTAAGAAATTTGGGAAGGCAGCAGGCTTGGATCATGGGCTGTTTCTGAGGGGAGAAGTGTTAGATCTGTGGGCCAGAGAAGGATCAGGATGTGTAGGAGGTGGGCAGAAGGCAGTGGGATGACTCTGGTGTCTTTGGGGGAGACAAGGACAGCAGGGTCACATGGTGCTACTTCCCCATGGGGGAAGACTTTTTTTCCCCCATGACCAAAGGGGAAGACTGAAGCCCCCACAGTCCCAGTGCCCTCTTTCCTTAGCCTTTCTTAAAGCCTCCTGACATCGCAGGTGTCTTCTCATGAGCCCCAGCCCTCTGCCAGTTCCCACCTACTCCCACCTGCTGCTGCAGGTACTGGAGAGGTAGCAGTTGAGGCCATGGCTGGGCATCAGGAGATGGTGACCTGCTCTCCAGTCTCAGCAAAACTCAGACCATCACAGGAGGGAGAACAGCTCTGTGGGACAGCCATGCATGAGCCTCAGCAGAAAGATCCGCTGTCTTTGCGAGTGCCGTGTTGGAGGAGATGAAGGCTACAGGGTGTTATATGTTGGGAGGAACCTATGGGAGCATTTGCAAATGCTTCCCCTGCCAGACCAAGCGGAGCAAACCGTTCACTTAACCATTGAAATAATTTACGGGCATGTTGCAGGTTCATTGTGTCAAGGGCAGAGACTAAAGTTTAACTATTAAAGTGCGGATGAAGGGGAATAAATTGTTCCCCCTTTATGTGTACATGTGGATGCCCCTCCAGGCCTGGTCCTGGCAGAGCTGCCCTGAGCTGGGTCTGCGGTGCCTTGGGGGACCTTCATGCAGGACAGGCAGCCCCTCTGCCCCTGGCTCCTTCTTTGGGAAACATGACCTACAGGGAAAGTGGGCACCAGCAAACCCCTCAGCTGAGTCTTCCATCATGAACATGCCTCATGGATAAACGCACAACACAGGCAAATAATGAGCAAATAATGTAAATAATGACAGTAAAAAACATGCAATATTGACACAGGGAGAAGACACCCCTGAGGCAGCATTCACTGCAAGCCCTTCTCTGAATGAGCAATAGTTAAATGTTTGTCCTTGCCGCTTTCTTTCAAAAGTAGGGCAAATATCTATAGAGTTCCCAGTGGGGAGGTAATCTAACTTTAACTTTCATACAGTCAAGTAAAACACCCGAGACCTGTGTTAGGGATGCAAGCAGGTCGTCTGAATTATGATTATTCAATCTGGTATTATTTTAATCTGACATGCCTCTCACGTGCTTCATTTAGATTCATCTTGACCTGAAAACTGTAATCTCGATGCCTTTATACTTACAGGTGATTTATCTTGTTGCAGTATCTTTTAAAAAAAAAAAAAGAAAAAAGAAAAAAAAGAATTTGTTTCAATAACGAAACGCTGCCCGGGAGGCAGAACGGCACATTTTACTATCTCGGGTCCCCCGAGCGTGGTCTGGGTCCCTTTCAAACAGCAGCCTCTTGCTTTTGCTCTCGCTCTTGCTAATTGTGGCAAGAGGATAATGAATTAAGAGAACAAACACCTCCCCTGCCGCCGCAGGGTGATGCTTCCTTGCTCGCTTACAAGACAATAGCCGAAGAAATTAAGGAGGGGGAGAAAATGACTGATCCTTCTGTATGAGATAATGGATGAGCCCGGGATGACCTGTTTTTTTCCTTGCGATGGAGCGGTGCTGAAGACAGAGGGCACCAGTGCCCAGCCCACAGCCTTCGCCCCGCCGCCAGCGCGCCAGCTCGGGGCGGCCGGAGAGCCGCCAATGCCTGCTCCGAGCGGGCAGGGAGCCGCTGCCTCGCCCGGACAGGTACGTTTCGGGGGTAACCCTCCGGACAGACGGCGGGTCTCGGCCGTGGGGCTGCAATTGGGGCAGACCGGGAAAGGCACTCGGGAGACGGGCTGCGGGGCTGCCCGGGGGAGCCGACTTCAGGCGGCTGTGCCTGCGTGCATGTGTGGACGCACAGCCAGGACGGCGGCGCTCCGCGGAGCGTCGCCTTCCCCCTGACCGTCTCCAGCCCTCCGCTCTGCTCGGTGGGCAGCCCCGCCGCGGCACCGGCACGAGAACCGGCGCCGGCCCCCCCGCCCGCCGCCGGGGAGGGACGGGGGAGCGGCGGCCAGCCTGGGGCGGTGCGTGCCGCGGCCGTTCTCCGTGCCTCGGGTGTGTGTGTGTGTGTGTGTACGTGTGTACGCACGGGGGGACCGCGGCAGCGGCGCCGGGCGGGGGGCAGAAGTTTTGGGGGAAGCGCCCAGCGGTGCTCGGGGGGCAGCCGAGCCGGCGGCGGCGGGGCCGGCGNTACGGGGGCAGGGGGACATCGGGGTAGGCGGGTAGCGGGGCGGCGGGACAGCGGGGTGCCGGGGCAGGGGGCTGCAGGGCGCTGTCCCGGGTGCTGAACGCGCCGCCGTGCAACAGGGACCCGGCCCGGCCGCGCTGCGGGTTCCCGGCGGCGGCGGTGGCGGCGGTGGCAGCGGCGGTGACAGCCGCGCCGCCCGCCCCCTTTCCAGCCCGGCGTTTCAAGGCTCCAAAGCCCAGCCGCCGGGCCGGCCGCCTCTCCTCGCCAGAAGCCTGCAGGCAAGGCAGGCGTGCCGGTAAGGCACATCAGGACTTTGCCCGCCGTTGCCTTAGTAACTAACATGTGTTCCCCCCCCGCTTGCATATGTGTGTCCCTGGCTGAATTACAGTTTTGCTCGCTACACACGGAAAAGTTAATCTAAACTGCAAAGCGGTTCCTTTCTTCCTCCCTTCGCTGACCTTTAAATGACATTTCCCGTCGCTGGCAGGGCAGATTGCACCCTCTCTCTTTTCACCCCTTTCTGTATTGGAAAAGGAAAATCCTGAGCTGAGAAAGATGCCTTCAGGTAATCAGAATGTGAGAAGAGAAGCAGTTGTCACCCCGCTTTCAGGGCTGGGGCCGCTGGGGCCAGGCTGGGACGTTTCTCCGATGAGCTAACTACTCGTGAAACTTTCAAAACTTCCCGGGGGCGGAGGGGAGGGCGTGTGCCAGCTGGAGGTGCGGGAAACAGCCTCCTTGGCTTGAAAAGCGGACAGGAAAAGGATCATATAAACTTAATATATGTGAGTATGCAAGATCATATGTCAAGGCAAATAAAATATGTATTTTAATCCCTCTTGAAACTTCCTTTCGAGAGCCCTTAACGAAGCAATTTGACCTGGGCATTTGGGGAAGCAGTCATCTCCTCGAACTGTGTGGGGTTGCTTTATCGAGCTCTGGTTTGACATCGATTTCCCGATTAGCATGTTTTATCCCCGGTTTCTATGCCACCAGGTTAAAAGTCACTAGGATGACGGCTGACTGGGCACCTTCGAGACCGATGCTGTAAGGCTTGGCTGTGATGCTATTTGGAGCAACTTGGCCGCTGGCGGGGGGGAAGCGGATGCCATTTTCTACATGTCCTTAAACCATGTGCAGGCAAGAGGAGCCCTTGAAATTGGTAACCTGGGTCTGGATGACATCGTGCAACAAAATGATTGGCGTGCTGCTGGTCTTTTTCCCTGCTCTGCTCCTGGAGATGGACGTACTGCCCAGGAGCGCCGGGCGCAAGGTGCTTCTCTCTGCAGCCTCCTCGCAGCGGTCGGTGGCTCGGACGGACGGGGATGTCATCATCGGGGCCCTCTTCTCTGTCCATCACCAGCCGCCAGCTGAGAAAGTGCCCGAAAGGAAGTGCGGGGAAATCCGGGAGCAATACGGCATCCAGAGAGTCGAAGCCATGTTTCACACTTTGGATAAAATTAACGCCGACCCGGTCCTGCTGCCTAACATCACCCTGGGCAGCGAGATTCGAGACTCCTGCTGGCACTCCTCGGTGGCCCTGGAGCAGAGCATCGAGTTCATACGGGACTCCCTCATCTCCATCAGGGACGACAGGGACGGAGGCACCCGCTGCATTTCCGACTCGCAGCCCCAGCCCCAGTCCAGAGTGAAAAAGCCCATCGCGGGGGTCATCGGCCCCGGCTCCAGCTCGGTTGCTATCCAAGTCCAAAATCTGCTCCAGCTCTTCGACATCCCCCAGATCGCTTACTCCGCCACCAGCATCGACCTGAGCGACAAAACGCTCTACAAATACTTCCTCAGGGTGGTCCCCTCCGACACGCTGCAAGCCAGGGCCATGCTCGACATCGTCAAGCGCTACAACTGGACCTACGTCTCCGCCGTCCACACGGAAGGTAGGTATGGGGCAGCCCCCTGCCTCCCCCGGCAGCCCCCGGCCGCTCCCCCGGTCGGCCCCGGGGCACCGCGCCCCTCCGCGGGGAGCTCCGCGGGGACGCGCCGGTACTGCGTTATCTGGGGGAGCCGGCTTCTCCTCGAGGGAGCACCGGCCGCCGCCACCCGGGGAGACGGGAAGGGGAACGGGGCAAAGTGCTGGGGGGGGGGGGAAGCGGTTCCCCCCGGCACGGAGGACCCCCCGTGGCCCTGGGAGCCGCGGCTGCGGGCAACGGGAGGGGTTTCAGCAGCGCAGGAAACCCCGCAAGGCATCGGGCGTCTCCCCGGTGGTCCCGACCCCGTCCTCATTCACACACCGAGCACGGTTCGTGTATTTGTAAATACAAAGTTGTCAGATGCTCGCATCTGGAGCTGGAGCTGACGGCTCCAGGGGTCCGGAGGTTGCCCGCGGGGCTGGCGAGCAGGTCTCACAACGCTGCCACCGCGGGCAGTTTGGCATTTCTGCTTGAGCGAAACGGAGTCACGGCTCGGCAGGGACTCCGGGATTAGCTGCTGGCTTTGCTGCATGCGAACTCGCTTTCCGGGACTGCGAACACAGAGGAAAGAAACCTGAACATCTCCCTGCAGTCCAGAGAGCCCCTGCAAAGCCGTGTCCCCTGGGAGAGAGAGGGCAGTGGGTAGTTTGCCAGCAGGTCCGGGCAAGCATGTTTTCATGCAGCTTGAGCAATGGTAAAAAAGGTTGCTCTGTACAATCTATTCATAGTCAACAGGTTTTATTAATCTCAAATATCAGGAGAAGAATATAAAAAGCAAGGGTATTTTAAAAAGGAGACGCTGATTTATGGCCAGGCTAGGTGGACCGACATAAATTACAGAACTAATTGCATTTGATAGAAAGCAAACTCTTCTGCTTTATTGCTGTGACTTCCCTATAGTCTAGTTATGATCCTCAAAATGGGATTTTTAAGTACAAAATTGCAAACCTGACCACATTATTGCCACAGTTTTGCAGCTATTCTGTTTATCTGACTGTATCTCTTGTATGGATTTGATTTATGATTCCATCTGCTTACTGAGCTGACTCCACATCTTTTATTCTCACAGAGATGACTAAGTAAAAAGAGTTAAGAACACGTATTATGATGAATAAATAAAAGAATCTCCAGGAAGAGTTGCATATACGACATTCAAGGGTGAATTGGATTAAACTGGATACCTAAAACGTGAAGTGCTGCAATTTGGGGTGGGGTGGGTGAAGTAAGATCAGGAAGCAATGACCTGGCATTTGCAGTTCATTTATGCCCTGTTCAGATGAGAAAACGAACTGCTAGCAAGAGTTGGACATGAGCTATTAAGCTTCTCTATTGCTGACAGATATGATTAGATCTTGTGGCAGGCCGGGGTGAAAAATAAACATGAAAGGGGTAAATTCTTTGTTGATGTAAATCGCCATCTCTCCCTTCAATTCACTTCAGGGAGCTATTTCGAACTCACAGCGCCCAGGGAGCTGCCTCAAGGGACCTGCTCCCCTGCTCTCTCATCTCTGTAAATGTAATTCTCCTTAACACGAGTGGGACCTATCTCTTTTGGAAAAGACAACAGATTATGAAGGTTATTTGTTCATTCATTTTTAAAAGATCATCATAAGTAGTAATTGCAGTCATTGCTTGTGAAAAATTTTAATGAAATCCCTATTTTTATGAGTATGCTACTGACAGATGAAAAATGCTTGTTGCAAGATATTTTTGTAGACTTTGAAGTGATACTTTTGAAAACTGTGGATCAGTTCTACCCCACAAGGCAACAGTCTCCTGCTAGGAAATGTCACAAGGATTTTGAACATTATGCAGCTCAAGATTAATATTTGCTTTTTTAAAAAAATGTATTAATTTGTATCTGCCATACCTTTATTATTGGATTCAAGCTACAAATTCCACTGGAAATATGTAGCAAGCTTCAACTCTTCCATGTTTATTACCAGAAAGACAAGTATTAACATCATCCCAATTGCTGTTGGGTGAATTCCAAAGACCTTTTTTTTTTCTTTTCCTATTTAAAGTTAAATCAGCATTCATGAAAATTGGTGTAAATTGTTACATTTCTGTTGCTTGAAATCCCATGCATTCACTGTGAGAGATCTGCTTGCTGGTGTGTTAAAGGTGGGATCGTTTTTTGCAGACAACACAAAGCCACCCTGAGTAATAGTCTGCATGAACAGGAGCTGCTCCATCCGTGCTATGTTTGGAAATACAGGGATAAAGTGTAGTTAGAAACATTCCTCCTCCACACTTACTCATAGGTCTCTACGCTGTCTTTATGGTGGGCTGTAAAATGTGCTGGGAGGAATTCTAGGGTATCATGGGTTGGAGAATGGCTTCAGCAGGGACTGTGAGAAATTAACATCTTTCTAGGAAATGCACAGGTTGTTCACTATGAAGAAGTTAATTGTTTCACCTTCCAAGCACTCCAGATCCAGTGTGGACACCTCTTGAGAGCAGAAAAGCTGCTTAGTTTCTACCCGACCCCTGGTTCTCATGGGGATGGACGATCCTCAGCTTTTGTAGCCACCCAGCCACAAGGGGATGCAATGAGACCACTGAGCTGACTGACACCTGTGTCAGCTAGCCCTGCTCCTCAGCCTGCACTGGCCCAGGTCACAGAAATAGCCCAGAGGTGATGCACCCTTTTTCAGACAGTCTGAACCATCCAACTCCTCTGTTTACCCTTCTTCTACTCTATACTGTAGTTGGAGTTATTTGAATGCCCAAAACAATACCAGCCTACACAATTATACCTTTAATGAAAACCAGAAATAAATACCACACAATTAGTGCCCACCTTTCTTAACACGAAGCCCACACATGCCATGAGAATGAAGATAATAGTCACCCCATCTGTAGCATGATGTCTGTAAGTAGTCCCCATTATACTATGTTACATTTTCCAAGAAAGTTTATTATTCATGTGTTTATATGATAATTAGTGTAAATTAGTGGTGATGACATTTAACTATACACAGTCTCTACACACCAGTACATGAAGTGGCATGGAGGTATGCCGCACTTGTTTTGGCCTGGGTTTTTTTTTTTCATGGTTGTTTATTAAGATGCATAAACATTGCACTTGGGTAGAAACTTCTCAGTTAGAGAATAAAATCTGTTTTCAAAGGCCCACATAGCACATTGTTCCTTTTAGATTAAAATTGACACATAAAGCTCCACATTTAAGAACAAAGAAAGGCGAGTTACTATGTTTGGTTATTTTATTATGTATCTCAGTTGAGCATAGTTGCACATCATGAGAGTGCATTTTTTCCAGAGTGGGCAGCAGTCATTAAACGATGTGAGAAATCCGTGCATCTGCTGTCAGAAGGGTGTGTGACTGTATAGTAGCTTCAAGGCGTTTTCAAGGCTATTATTTTTTTAAGGCTTTTTCAAAGGTAATTCAGTGTTGGAGTTCTTGGCGTCTGTACATCTCAGCTTTTAGGCTTGGAAGTCATTCTTATCTGGAAACGCACGTAAGTGTATGTCCAACTCCAAGCCAAGGCTTCCTATGAAATCAAAGGCACCAAAAGCACATGTGTTAAGTTGGGCACAGCAGAATATATCTCATTTGCTAATGGTTACTTTCCAAGTGAGATATTCTGGTCTTCAGTGAGTTAACCTCAGAGTCAGGTATCATTCTCAATTTACTAGGCAGCCACCAGTTATTTGGTAAAACTGTGAAGAACCACAAGGGGACACGTCCTTCCTTTCCCAGAGAACAGACTCTGGGCTGCCCCTGGGACAAGGCAAGAAATACTTAGCGGAGATGGCTGGCACCACCTCTGCACTGTTTTGATGCTGAAGGCACAGAAGTTAACAGGGTTGTCTCCAGAAAATGCAGAGCGGTTGTGAGATTGCTGTAGGATACACCAACTTCCAAAACCCACAAGATGCCTGCACCCTTGCTAGTGATCAGGATGGAGTCTCCACCAAATCCCTCTTCACCTTTAGCTGTTCCTCTTACACAAAAAGTAGGAGAGATGATGGTGTAAGAAGCCTTTCTATCACCTCATGTTCCAAGGAGATGACTTCTGAATAAACAAATAGAAATACTTAGTGCATCTGCCTGGCTTTTCATTTCAGTTGTTGCATACGTGTTAACCTTAAAAAATGTATGTGAGATTTTTAATTCTGTGAATGCAAAATCTGAATATGCAGTCTGAAAGTGCAGAATAGATCCATTTGAGTGCCATTTGTGATTTATGGACCATTCTTACACTTCCATACAAATACCCCTTATAAGAAACATTTCCATTCCAACAGATTAAGATGCAGGCTTTGTAGAAACACCTTTGGAAATGGAATGATTGAGTTAATTGCAGCAAATTTTGCTTGTTTATAGATTAATTTTACTGAGAGCACCGAGATGTTTCTGAACTTGATCAATTTTGTCAGATTTGTATTGCCGGGCTGTTCCTTTTGCTTGAGCATAAGGCTTAAAATGAACTGTGAAGAAGCAGATGGCACAACTTTAAAGGCTTTCAGATCAAAGTAGATGGTAGGTAGATTATCTTCATGATGATTTTTGATGACCTGACTGCCACACGCTCCCCATTGTAGTAACCTCCTGGAAACTCATAAGCATGGTTATGTGTGTTGGAAAGAAGAGGGAAGGTAGTGAAATCGTGCACTGTCTTGCAAATTTAACAGGAAATAAGTTGTTGCAGTAGAACTCACTGAAGTAGTTTCAGAGGTGCCAGAAAATAATACTTCTATTTAGACATAAGTGGGGCAATATCCATCGAATAGCTCAAAGGAATAATTTTCATACCGTTGTGTTTAATTTCTCGCAAGGCATTCCTACAGCTGTTTCTAACAGTGTTATATTATTAAATCCATGGTGTCACTCGATGATTGATACTTTCTGATAAAATTATGGTCAGGCAATAGAGAACAGCAACTCCAATTCAAATGTTTGAAATTTAAGAGTTTACAAATATTTCTATAGGAACTAACAGTTCCAAAAATGCTCTTAAATATTAGCCTCATGGAGTGCTGTGAATTGTATCTGAGATGTGTGTTCACAAATGCATATTCCAGTCTATTTTTTTCTCCATTTAACTAGCTTCACCAAGTTCAGAGGCTTTGTGGTAGGGAAAAAGGAGAGAGATATATCCCAAGGAGGACAGAAATTAATTTGAAAACAAGTAGGGACTAGAATATTCCCTTCATTGGACGCATTAATTGTATTTATTAGAAGGTACTGGGAGAATCATTTACATTGATTGGTGTTGACAAAATTATTGTGGGTGACAAACACTGTAGAGATCAAGAGAAATTCTTTCTTCAAAACATATTGCTCTGCAGTGCTCCTAAATTCACGAATAATGTAGCTTTTCAACTGCACAACTGGTAGCTGCATGAATTAAATCAGCTCAAAAGACTCATCTAACTTCTGTGCCTGCCTTCTCAGCAATATTGCTAGAGTTCATATTTATCAGTCAACACCATGGGTTCATTTGTGNTTTTTTTTTTTTTCCTGCATTATACCTTTGCTTTCAGATTTGTATGTCCCACAACCCTTGTAAACTCCTGCAGGATTCTTGTCTCACTGAAGACTGTTTTTTAAAAGTTTAATGTTTTGGCTTTCTCAAAAAGCTCTGTGAAAATCCCTCTGAAATATTCCTTTGAACATATGGTTCATAATATGAAGGTGCTTGCACTTAGGTTTCTCAGGTGGGGAACCAAAAGCTATGTGAAATGAAGTCATATATCTAGAAGTAGTGTCGCCTATTGAGATAGATTCTTCAGGGGTCTGATGCATCAGTGAGCTGGTGACTGTAGTGGGAGACCAGAAGCATTGCACCTGCCACGCACAACCCAGAAAGATACTTATCAAAGTCATTACTAATTGGTGCTCACTGACCCATGTGAAACAAAGCAGGGATTTCAGTGTATTTTCTGGGTGGCAGGTGTTCGCAGCATAAGCCACCGTCACAGATGGCAATAATTAACACCTGTGCTGACAGTCTGAATGGGTGGGCTGGACTCACTGGACATGAACGACAATAGCGTTTCACCTAAAGAAATCATCCCTGCGTCTGCGGGTATCTGAGGAATATTGCCAGAGACGGGTGGGGAGAGGTGTGCAACAAATGAATGCCAGCCGGTGGGTAACCAGCTCGGTTTTTGCTGGCTAATTTTTCAGACTGGACCTTTTCCCAAACGCTAATATTGTTGTTGTTGTTGCCCAAACACCAATGTTGTTGTTGTTGGTTTTGTTGTTATTATTTCAATTAATATATTAATTCTACTAATAAAGAACGATTTCTAGATCTGGTTTGCCTATCAGTGCAGCACAAAGTTGGCTGCTGAGAGAGGTGGCAAGAGTCCTGCGATCTTTGAAGCTGTTGTAGCCATTGCTGACTCTTGGGCTGTGTCCCAAGTTCCTGTCCATTACAAAGGAGTGCCCACGAGTGGCTGTTCATGGACCCTAGAGTGGCAAAAAGTCACTGAAATCAACTGAGTTTACAACAATCTTAGTTCTTCACCAGTGAAGAAACACTTACAGGATGAGGGCCATTTTTTAAAACCTGGTCCCAATTACAACGCCTCACACTAGACAAATGGTGTGTAAGAAGTATGCCTGAGAATGGTGTATATATAAAGGCTCTTCGTAGTAGTTGTTTCATGGGAAAAATAAACTGAGGAAAGGAAATAAAAATTAAAGGAATAGTGAAGCTTCCGTACTGGTCCTTCAACAGTGGGCTCAATATTAAAAGGAGGAAGAGCAGGGCATGTACAGAGCATGCCTTCACAGCTCCAGTATGGAGCAAGTTCCCAAATACTAGGGCTACCATCTGCCAATGGACCTTTCCTTTATTAATTAATCTAATCCCTCTTTGTATTTATTTACATAGTAGCATAACAATGTACTATAGTACATTGTACTCCATAGTAGCATAACAATGAATTCTGTAACTTAATGGTATATTGTGTGAACAAGTGTTTCCTCTTATTTAAACTGTTCCTTGATGACTGCATTACTTTCATACATTGATACAAAACCTCTCACAATTTCTTAATCCTGATCATTATTCTGTACTTCTAATTCCAATATGAGATGCGGGGAAACAGTGCTATATTCAGTATTCAGGGTGGGGGTAAACCATGGTGCAATTCACTCCTGAAGTAACAATTTCAGTATTACTCCCAGACCTTTCCTAATAAACTTCCAGTTTATTTCCAGTAAAAGGTAATTTCCAATTACCTTTTTAGCTACCACCAGGCACTGAATGGATGTTGTCAGAAAATACTTTAAAATTACCACAAAACCTTTTCTTAAATGGTAAAGTCTACTTCAGAGGCCAGTATACATGGGGTTTTCCTCATGTACGTTACTCTTCATTTACTAACACAAAATTTATTTCCTAATCTTTGGTTTCTGTCTGTTAGCCAATTATTAATCCAGGACCTTCTGTCTCATCCCGTGTTATTTCTGTCAGAGCCTTTAATAAGGGACCTCAACAAAAGCTTTCTTAAATTCCAAGTACTCAATAGTGATCGTATCATTCATATGGATACCTCCAACAAAGAAGTCTAATCAACTTCTGAGGTATGTATTTTGTCTGCAAAAGCTATGTTAGTTCTTCCTAATATGGCATATTTATTTACTTGTGCACTAATACTGTTTTTGTTGTGGTTCCTACCAATTAGCTTTGTGCAGAAAGATCTTAAGTTTGCAGAAATGTCATGTCTGTTGTTCATTGGTTTACCCTCCATGCCTCTGTACTCTCTATAAATTCTGTTAAAAAATGAAAACTGATATGTGATATAAAATTACTTTTTCCTCTTCTGTCTGTTTTGGTACTAAGGCCACTTTAACTGCTGGTAAGGTACCACAGCAGAAAAGTAGCTGATATTGGCAATTTGTTAAATTCCGTGTTATGGATTTGTTCTGAAATACATTCTGTTGACACGCTGAGACAATGGTTCAGCCTTATCCTACATAAGGAACGACCTCTGTGTGAGAACCGTCCTATCCGCCTTCACAGGCAGTGCAGACTCGGAGAATTAATTTAACTTTTCTGCTACGGTTTTATCTTCCCCGAGTGCTCTTTTTATATAACTGGTTATCACTGACTATCAGGCGAGTTTCCCATTTCTGGAATATTTGAAGAACGGTGCGTTATTATTTTCTATGCCTTTATATCTCAAAATTGTTTCATCTTGTTTTATTGTGGTTTTGTATTTCATTTGCCAAGGTATACTCTGTTCTCTTTCCCTCATTAGGACACAACTTAGACATTTAGGTTTTGTTTTATTTTATTTCATTTTACTTTTATTTTAATTTTTATTTTTTATTTTTTATTTTATTATTTATTTCACTTTGTTTTGTTTTGTTTCATTTCATTTTAATAGCTTTAGGAAATTTACATTTCTGCTTTATCGTGCTGGCTTTTTTGATCCTTTTGGACTTTGGTTTTCAGCCTCTCATATATTTCTGAGTAGTTTCCATGTAATTTGCTAGTATTTCCCTCTTTTATCTGCTCCTTTTAATTTCCTTGAAATTAGCTTTCTCTTTTTTTTTTAGAATTTATTTTGTTTTAAAGTAAATATTACTGTTACTGATTTTTTTCAGTAAAAGTACAGTCACAATTACAGACTATTTTTTGTATAGTTAGGTCTTTATAAGGCCTTGTATACTGTTCAAGACTAAATCAAGAGTTGCTGCTTCTTTTGTGAGTTCAATGGGCAGATGAGTGACACACATGAAAAAGAAATCTATGCACAGTATGTAAGATTTGCCTTCATTTTCCATTATCTAACATACAGTCTAGCGGTACTACATACAGAGCCAGGGTGTCTTAATAGCATTTTGTGAACACGTGGGGTGCTTTTTAATGAGAAGTACTGTGCATCACAAGCTGTCCTGTCCTCCTGTGACATGCCACTACCTAGATGGCTGGTGTCCATCACAAACCAGTGCGACAGATATTTCATTTTACTGAAAACTCCTATTGTTGGTTATACAATGCCATGGTCCTCTGTTTGAACAATTTCCATTTGTATTCTCTCTTGAATATTTTTAAGCAAATTATTTTCTTAAAGTATATTTGAATTATATTAACAGCCAGCAATGATTTATAAATACCTTTGAAATTTGATAGAAATGTTGTAAGGACGGGCATTTGGCAGTTCTGGAACACAAAGCAGAGAAGGTCATGTCCCACCCTGGTGGAGAGAGCAGGTGTAGCTGTAACACTCTTGATACAAGGCTCATTGAAGTTAGTTGGTGGTCCTCTGTTGTGACCGTTGGATCCTGAATGGGGCTCAGCGTGGCCATCAGATGTTACCATTTTAGGTTATGGATCTGACATTCCTCAGAAAGCACTAAAAATCCACAGGGCTTGTGAATCCCACAGCTAGAAGGATCTCATAGCTAATTGAAAGTAGTGTAAAATTGTGTGAAGGCAAACTGTGTTTGTTGGATTTGCATAGATATTAGAGGATACTCATATACATATTCTTTTCCTTCCAACTAGAAGAAGGCTGAATCTAGTTCACTTCTTCCCATACAAATGCTCCAGTGAATTTAAGTCTTCTTTCTCTTTTCAAATTGTTTAAGGATCAAACTTTCATTTTCTTAAATGCAGTCACAATTTGCAGTTATTTGACCAGCAACTTTCATCCTTATTTGTCGGTGGATACAGATGGATTTATACAAGCTAGTAATTCCCCAAACATTTATTCAAACAAAACTCATCCTGGCAAACAGCAAAAAGAATGAGGCATAAATATTGCTGAAGTGTCAGCTATTTGAAATTTGAATAAGTATTCATAAATACTTTCTTAAAATGCCTGGCCAGGCTCCATTGAACATCGAATGTCTCCTCCTATGTGGAGCAGAATATAAAAGATAAATTTGTAATTAATTGTTGGGAAGTGAGAAAACCTTTCATGCTTATTTATATAAGCCTGCCTTGCCCACATGGTGCTGTTTAGAGGCTTTAGCACATGGAAATTTGGCATGTAGACCCTCATGCTGGGTATTGAAAGATAGTGATCCTCCTGGTGAGAATGTATTTCTCTGACTTCAAGCTCCACATGCATAAATCTCAGTCTCTTGCCTGAGCAGCAAACATGTGAAACTGAATATTGGTGGTGCTGTATAGGAATGCTATATTATCAGTGTTGCTAAAACTGGTAGGATGATTTGAAGGACTGGAAATTTAAAATCCACTCTTGCTGAACCGGTCAGAATGGTCTACAGCAGTGGGCCAACAGCATTCTCTCAGAGGATGCCCTTATTTGCCAGGCCATAATTCCCTAGAAGGAAAAACTCATATTCAGGATCAGATTAAAAACTCTACAGCTATATGAAGCAAAGTGCTGAGCTGGGGCAGCTTCTCTGCTTGGAATAAAGTTGTTCAAGATTTTGAGAAGGGGCAACAAGGCAGGCAGAAGCCCCGGTGGCCTGGGTATCACCTAGGCACAGGGCATCCTGCAGGAACTTCCTCAGCTAAGCCACCTGACTTCTCCTTAGTCCTTTCTTGTTCCCTTCCCTGTTAAGGCACTATAGCCGTGGTCCTCAGGTGTCACTGCATTCCCTTGTAAATAGGCTTAGCCTTCCTCTTTCAGGTGGATACCTGCCCCATTCAAACCATTCTTTGTCCACTGTCAAGTTTGACCAGGATTCCAACATCTGACAGCTCAGTCTATGCACAGTAAGTGACACGGTACCAGTGCCGGTCACCCAAAGCCAGAATTCCTCCTCCTTCCCACACAGTGCTAACCTGCAGGTGAAATTACAAGAATAACAGGAAGGTTTTGCAGGAGCTCCTTCTGGATTTGTCACTGACCTGAGAAAGAGATGGACAATATTCTGTTAAACACATGCCCCTAACCATGCCTGCAACAGTGTCCTACGATGCTGTCTTGCAAAAGGGCAGGATAAGGATGTAGTAAAACTCTGAGTCTCCAGCACGAGGACAGTAGTGTGCAAAACTGATGTTATGAAGTTGAGGGAGGCAATGGATATTAATTTCAATGTGTTATGGAACAGCCAAAAATGGACAGTGTTGAGTTGTGCCAAAACTCCAAACAGAAAAGACAAATGAGCTATGCCAGACAGCAATCCCCAGAAAAATAATAAGACGATGATACAGGATTCAGCTGACAAAAAATTGTAATTAAATTACAACCAATCAGTATGACTCTACAGAAAATAGGTCTTCTCAAACAAACCTGATTTTATTCCCTGATGAAAGTGCAAACTTGGTAGCTACAGATAACAGTGAGGATGAAATGTCTTGGATTTCTGTAAGGCACTGAATTGGTATTAACAGGATTTTTTTATTAAAAAAGCACTGTGCAATGTCAGGAAAACAGATGTTGCACAAATTAAAACTCGGCACACTGACCGCAGTGAGTAAAGAGTGACCATCAAATGAGATTATATCTACTGCGTTGCACAGAGCTTGACAAAGGGTCTAATGCATCACTGTCTCCATCAATGATATACAAAGCATAATTGCTAACAAGACATGCAGATTTGTGAAATAATCCTATTGTGAAATGGCAATTAATGGGAGAAAAGGGAAGATTCAGATCTCTTGATAAGCTAGGCCCAGTCTAAGAAAACGCATGCTAATACAGTCAAATGTCAGTCATAAATACAGGAATAAAGCACATGTGCAACTTACATAGGAGAGCTGTGTCCCTGAAAGAGGTCCTAAATTCGCTATATGGTTATAGAGGAGCTGCATCAAAAAAACTCCAACCCAAAATGCAGAAAGCTAAGGTCATCCTTGAAAGAGTGTGAACTTTACCTCAATCTCAGGATTATTAGTTTTAATTTTACTATTCTTTGTTCAGTTCTATTGTCAACATTTTAAAAAGAAAGTTAAAATATTGAAAAGACATAGGGATAAAACTAAATGATTAGAGGGCTGAAAAAAATGCCTTAGAGAAGGAATCTAAACCAGCTTAGTCCACCTAGTTTGTCAAAAAGAAATACAGCTTGATTTGTCAAAAAAGGTTTCATTTCCTCCAAGCAAACAAACCCAGTAGGAGCTAAAAGGCTCTGTATCCTAACGAGTAAATGCATAACAAGCACCAATTGCTGGTAAGCCAACAAATTCCAATTAGAAAAAAGACAAACCTTTTAACTTGTGATGGTGTTTAACCACTGGGACAATTGACTGAGGAAAGTGATATGTTTTCGAGAGTTTTGATGTTGTCTAATAAAATTTGCCACAGACATTCCAGAACAGTTTTATTCAAAATGTGAGTCACTGGACGCAGTGCAGTGGGAGCTGGAGTGAATGTATGGGCTGGCATTATACAGCTGGTCACATATGAAGAGCTGATGGTTCTTTCTGGCATTAAATCCTATTCATTTATGGAGAGTTGTGGTTACATAAGCAGGCAGGAAAAAAAAAGTTTCATTTAAAGAGTAGCTTAACATTCATATGTTCATTCATCTGCTCAGCTGCCTTGGAAAATTCAAAGTATCTTGTGCTGTTGATACTGATTGTAGGGGAAGAAAAACTCAGGACAAAATAATGCCCTCAGTCAAATTCAGTCTGCTATTGCAGTTCATGTGCATTATTTCAAGTTAATATTTGTTCACTTCGTGTTTGTTATGCATTTTACCATTAGATTACAGAGTGCTTTAGTTCCTACAATTTTTGTTTCCTTGGTGGCAATTTTCACTGTGGATTGTATACTGCACTTGCTCTCTTATGACATAAATATTGGCCCCTGTGACTGAAGAAAACAGCAAGTTTTCCAAAAGGATGCAGTGACATTTTTCAATGGTCTCATTGAAACTACAAAGAATACTACTTTGTACCTAAAATGATATAATTCATCTGACAGCCCATGCAAAATAAATAAATAAATAAAACAATACAGAAGAAAACAAGAAGTTTGTAGCTCGGGTAATTAACATTTTTACCCAATGGTTTTTCTAGAAAGGAGCTCAGTGGTGAATATTTATTTTAATTTTAACAGAGAAAATATGGGCATTGATATTTTCTGGTTGTTTCAGAACACAACCAGCATGTTACAAATGCTACCCCTTCATGCAATGAACATCTTAATGTCCTCTTACAAGGCAATTTAGAGTATAGTCATGTTTGAAAACTCATTGTCCTTGTCACACCTATTTGTGCCTTTTCTTCTGAGTCCAAAGGTATGTGAAATAATGTATTCCACTTTTGTCATGGCTGTGGTGTTGCCTGTGAAGTGTGAAGCAGAAATGTGCTGGTACCACATATATCCAAAGTCACATCACTGCTTTTTATAGTTCATATCCTGAGGACATATGAATAGTAAAATGCTCTTTGAAATTCTGGAATGCATCTGTGTTTACGTTCAGAACTATGATTCGGTTTTAATGAAGACAATAGGAGATTAGCTATTGACTGAAATTTAGCCATACATCTGACTCTATGGAAAGATCCTTTCGAGTGCAGAATACTCTCGCTTGATCCCAAAGGCAGGTGAACACTAACGTAACTTTAAGCACTTGAATTATGGAGGACAAGAATTAGCCATACACTTAGAGGACACAGTTTCTGGAGACTGCTCACATCACAGCAGTGTCCAGTGCCTTACAAGGTTAGGCACGATGTGCTTATCTCACATTAAAGACAGGCTTTCTACCGATAAAGCTAACATTTACAAGCCCTATAAAGGTCTATGTAGTTGGGTTAGGCTAAGGGGAAACCGAACAGCCTTAGAACTACGCGTATCAGAGGATTATGAAAACTGATAAGTGGGTTGACTAGAGGCTGCAGCCCGCTGGAGAAAAAGGGCAGGATTTTGGATGTGCTGCTTTGAAGAGACAGGTGCAAGTTACTTGCTGCTGTCTTTCATAATTTAAAGTGGTGTGCTGAAATAACTGATTAGCTTGGCTATCTTTTCTGATTTTGTGAATCAGAGATCCAGGTAAGTAGGCAGCTAAACAAATGCTGAAGCTTCATTGTATTTGCCCATGTAAGAATTAGGATTTATTTTTAAATATTTTATTTGTTCTGCTTTTATTACCCATTTGCTAGAACCTGGGTTTCACCAGGGTAAACCTCACCTGGATTTTTCTTCCTCTCTCATTTTTAAATTAATACTTTTAGAGTACTGATTTGTATGTTCTTAAATTCACAAGCTGAGACAGCTCTTTTATCATAATACGTGCAGGAAAATAACATACAGAGGAGAAAAAGAAAAGAACTATTTCTGTGTCTCCATCACACAAAGACTTATCTTGTAAAAGGCTACTGGCTTTTTGGTGTTGCCCACCTCCTTATACTAGTACAAACTACTAACTTTATTGACTTCCAAAGAAACCATCTCTAAATTGTCTAGCCTCTAACAAATACTAACTTAAATTACAGAATACATACTATTTTGTGAATCAGATTTAAAAAAAAAAATATTACAAATTACAGCTCCTATTCAGAATAAGCACTATGTATGCTTCATTGCTCAGTAGGCAGGTTTCATTGTGTACCCAGCAGAACACAGAAGGTGACTGACTGGGAGATTCCATGGAACAGCAGCTGCCTTGCTTTGGGGAGAAATTTGTTGAAATGAAGAGATTCTTGTAGAATCATTTGATTTCACTGAATCATCACCTTGCAAAGGAGGAAACATCGTATAGGCATCTTCTAACCAGCTCTGCCTGTGACTCTGGGTCTCATCATCCCATCCCCTAGAAATCACAGCCTGTACCTTTCTGTACCAAGTTCTCCCAGCCTTTCCTGCAGCCTCCCCTCCCAGGCCTGTATTTCAGAATCTATGTTAATACCTAGAACAGTTTCTAAAAAGCTCACTTGACTATTTATTGTTTTCAGAAGGTATTGCCTTCTGGAAAAGCACATGCTTATTGCCAAATCTCTCTTCTTCAGTACTGTTCTTTTCATGTTTTTACCATAAGCCATCATGTTTCAGTAGCTTTAACGACCAGATGTAAGCATCTCTGAACCACAGAGAATTGATGATCATGCCCTGTCACTGTGAAGTCCATTTTATTTAGATTGAAAAAAAAAAAATCTGTCTGAGCTGACCTGCAAGCTTAGTTTTCAGACAGACAATGTATTTGAGAAAGGCTTTATAGTCATTATAGTTAGATCATAATTAGCCTTTTATTATTGTAAATTATTTTAATCTAAGAATAGAATTCACTTTCAACCTGATTCCGTTGATGTCAATGGAAGATTTGCCACTGATTTCCATAGAAAGATGTTTTGGGTATAATTATTACACAATTTCAATGCAAATATACATGCATACAAGGAAAATGTACATGTTTATGAGGAAAGAGACTTATAAAACAGAGGAGCTGAGGGAAAGATTGTAAATCTTACAAATAGAAACAATATTTCATCAGTTTGCCCTCTTTTTATGTAGAAAAATTTCAGGGATATGTTCTAAAAATGTAAGTCTTTATTAAGTATTGCTTCATAGTGATGTACATTTGAATGTCAGTCTCAGGGAAACTTGGCTTTATGCTGCTACTAATTATCTTTGTGGTGACAAAGGCCATTGTTATTTAGAATAAAGGGAAAAGGATGTTCTCCGTACTAATCAGGAGCACCAATAGGCAAAACCCTACATTGTAATGAACAGGAGGGTGGGGATGATGCACACCTGCAAGCACAAATGTTTTACCCTTAATTTCTGCAACTTTGATTTTATTCACACCACTTAAGTTCTGAATCCATCAAGGAGTTCTGCTTGACTGCTAATTAGGAACAGATCCAGAAGACAAGAGGGATCCAGGTATAGTTCACTGTTACATGATGAAAAGCAAAAAAAAAAAAAGGGATGTTTTACCTTAATCCTAACTCATCTTGAAATGGTAATTGGCTAGAGCTCAGCTGTATAGGTGATTCATTCACTTATTTATTATGCAAAAACGTGTTTTGGATAACCGAAAATAAATTGTTTCAACATAAAAAACATGTTTTATTCTGGATCACTCTTAGGTGATTCTTATTTTACATGTTATCTCATTGACAACATTGAAGAGATTCTGGATCAGCTTTTTCCCCTGAGAAGATGGGAATACCGTTTTTGTGAAGCATTACTGTAAGATGTCACACTGCTGTATTTTGCAAGAACTTTTTATGTGTTCATTGTTCCAAGTGGTGGGTTGACCCTGGCCATCAGCCAGCCACCCACCACACGGTCACTCACTTACTCCTCCCTGCTCTGTAGCAATGGGATGAGAAGAGAAAATAGGAAGATCAAGAGCAAGAAAATTTGTGTGTTGAGATAAAGACAGCTTCATGGATACAGGAAGCGGGGAAAAAACCTCCAAGTGAAACAAAGAAAATTGCTCACCACATCTAACAGACAGACCTATGCCCAGTCAATCTCCAAGCAACAACCCCCTTGGAAGCCCAAATTCCCCTTCTGCATCAGTTTTTATTGCTGAGCACATTGTCATATCGTATGGAGTAATCCCATGGCCAGTTTGGGTCAGCTGTCCTGGTTGTGTCCCCATCCAGATTCTTCCCTGTCCTCAGCCTACTCATTGTGGGGGAAGGAGGGGGCAGAGCAGAAAAAAGAGAAGGCCTTGGTGCTGTGCAAGCACTGTTCAGCAACAGCCAAAACATTGGTGTGTTATTGATGCGCTTGTAGACACAAACCCAAAGCAGAGCCACATACAGGCTGCTATAAAGAAAGTTAACTCCATCGCAGTCAGATGCAGTAGAGTTCAGCTCAAGAAATATTGTATTTCAGGAACTAAGTCACTCTCCTGTGTGACAGATGTATTTTCTGATCCCCTCATGTCGAAATTGAAGCCATGTTCCTCAATTCTCTGACGAGTGCTCTCAATGCTGAACTGCTTTTCTTGAACTTTTATGTCTACAGAAGCCTAGTTGAGTTTGTAATGTCGGCATACTGAAGCTTTCACAAGTAACACATTAGAGATAATGGCATTAGCATTTCAAACTGTAGCTAGTCAAGTTCTTAGAAGTGTAATATTATTTAATCCCGATTTGCAGCCTACAGCACTCTAATGGACAGTTGCCAGGTTGGATGCTTCCTGCTTAAGTAGCCTGGATATCCTTGTGACCAACTGTGCTGACAAGTTATAGGGGCATGTTACAGATAAATGACATTTGCTACACTTAAGTTTGAAAGTTTCTTAATTTTTAAGATATTCCCATGTGTTCTAGAAGGTGTGATTATATGAGAATTTCAGCTATTTCAAAATAGGAAATATATTTTCAGAATGCAGAGTAGAGATGCACGTCCAGCTTTGGTATCACTTGAGCAGAAGTTTCCCAAGATCCAGTCCAACTCACAATCACACGGTTCTTCAAGCATCTCCTTCATGGACCCCCAACATCATGTAATTGTGTGTACACTTAACCCATTTTAAAATCCAGCCTGGTAAGTTCCTTAATACCAATAGTTCTCTTGAAATGTTGTCCGAGAATTTAATTCCTTCTACAATTAAAAGCTGCTTTTGATTCTTACTTTGGAGGTTTGGTTTTTTTTTTTTATCTGAGAAGGAGATTGAGCCCTTGGATAGTTCACTTTAAGTAACATCTTCCTGTCTTTCATGATCTTGATGGCTAGTCTTTGAAACTTGACCAGTTTCCCAGTATCTTGGAGTACTGGATATTACTGCAGAAGCAGTCATAATGCCATGAAATATTATTTACATAACTAAAAACCAAATCTGTTATTTTTTAGCCACAGCATTACCTTCAGTCCTTATGTATTATAATCCCCAAGCCAACAATTTCACCCTATGATGGAGTCCACGATCCTGTACGTGCAGCATTTTAGTTCCTGAGAGTTTAAATGTATGTGTGTATTTAACTGCATATTTCTTTGTCTATGCCCAGTTTACTAAATTATCTAGATCATGCTGCATTAGTAACTCGTTTCCCAATCTTTCTGTCATTTGCAAATGTTATTGGTAATGCTTTTGTATTTTTGTTTTTTTCAGGTTACTCATTAATGTTAACTTGTAAAATCTAACAACAGATTCTTATGAGACACAATAAAGAGACAACCATTCAATGAGTGCTCCTTCACTGCAAGTATACGTTGACACCTACCAGCCAGATTTTAAATCTATGTTATATATGTGATACTGACTCTTACCATTCCATGTTCATAGCCAAAATGTCATGCAAAATGAAGGTAGATGTCCTGTAGAAATCTAACTATTGCATTGACATTATTACTTTTAATAACCAAGCTTGTAAATCCATTGATAAAAGATATTTTGGATAACTGTATTTGAAAGATCTAGTTTCCACATACACATAATGATTGGCACCTGTTTTATTACCCCACTCCCTTGGGTTTTTTCCTACTCAAGTTCCATGTCAGCTCCTGAGTTATTTTGTCCAGAATGGAGGTCAGGCTGACAGACCTGTAATTACTCAGGTTAACTCACTTATTCTTTCAAAGTATTGCACAACACTGCCTTTGTTGCAGTCCTCTGGCACTTCGCAACTTCTGAAAGCTATTGAAAATAATTATTAGTAGTTCAGAGAGCTTGTCAGCAACTTCTGTCAGAAGTTATCTGAACACGTCCATTTTGAAATGCCTGCTTTTGGAGCTGCCACTTGATTTCCTTCTAAGTTGGGAAGGAAAATTACCATTCATCATCACCATCAACACCGTCATCATCTTCTGGTAGGTATACATTATCTAATTCTTTCCTAAAATACAGAACATAAAAACTTATTAAATGCTTCTTCCTGATCCACAAAATCCCTTCTAGCACTGACCCACCATCATTGTCCTTTATCAGTATCCTTTTCTTTCTTTCTTTTCTTTCCTGAAGTTCACAGCTTCTAATGTTTCTCTGTTACCTTTTGGACACCCATACTACCAACTGAAGCCAAATGGCATAATTTCCTTTTTCTCCAAGGCAGGGAGACCAGTTGGGATCTAAGCAAAGCATGTAATGTGGCTGCAAGGGCTTACTGTGAGACAGAGGAAGACACAGCTCTGCTGCCCAGTTTGTCTGTGCTTAGTCTGGTAGGCAGGGCTGGTTGGTGTCATTAGGGGAAGAGATGATATATGAGACAGTAGCTGCTGATGGAGATGATATATGAGATAGCTCTGGAGAGTAGCGGCCAGTGCTCCCAGCTTCCGCATCTTGGGAACTCCCAGGAGCGACCAACCTGCTGCTCGAGAGCTTTTACCCAGCCCTGTATCTCAGCGCGTCTCCTCCCTTCTGCTCATGCTTTTGACAAACTTTGAGTCAGCTCCAGTGACAGAGCTCCCCGCGTAGCAGATGGCTGTTGCCGTGTGTGTTCAGAAGATGGCAAATCTCTGATGGTGTTGCTCAGAAAGGTTGCCCAGTCAGCATTTGGGCCACTTGAGTCATTGTTGTGCCTTTAGCTGTGCCTACAGTTGGGTTTTGCATTGAAGAAAAACATATTTTATTTCTTAAGGATAGTAAGTACAGCAGATATCTCACAGGAAGTGTCTATTCCCAGTGTAGCACTATGACAGATCTCAAGTCTATGAGAAAAGAAAGAAAAACGGTCATTTGTGATTAAATAATTTTTTTTCACTGCACCTCAGAGGTAGGAGACAAAATAGTTCACCCCCCGCCTTGTTGTATATGCGTACCTGAACATACAGAACTGCTTCAGATGTTTTTCATTGACATACTGTTTTGTGTTCATTAATCTCTGCTACTATGAATATCCACTCAACATAAAATGTTATTTAGGAGGGGAGAAAAAAAACAACTAATGCATTCAAATTAAATCGTCAAGATGAAAATAGCTTGCAGAGATCTCAAGAAATGTTAAGAAAACTAGAAAGCTTTCTGCCTTTGATTTTCTTTAGATTTGCTAGATTAGAGTGCAGGCATCATGTCAGAAGAGCAATAGTGCTTGAGAGAGGGCATTTATCAAGTGCTAACAAGAGGGTGAAGGAAAATTGAAATGCCATTACAAACTTATTCTTCATTAAAAGTGAAGTACTAAATTTTTCACTAACTCGTTTTGACAGATGATATTCTGACAGAGTTGACACCTATAACATAATGTCACTAAAGTGGATGCAATTCAGGAAGTGATGTTTTAATTGTTTTTTCCTAGCGCTATGATGTCAGAGAAATAAATAATTCAGATTGGATTTTTTTTTTCCTTAAATCCATTTATCTTTGACCATTAATATTTTTTGTTATAGGCAGATATCCACCTACAGAAATAGCAAAACCATTAGCTTCTTGGATTGTAAGCAAAATGAAGTAATTAATCTGATTAACATTGCCAAGGAAAACTGTAGCATCTAACCTCTTTTCCCAGGCAATGTGTGAGGTGACATTTTGAAGCATGACTTTGTTACCAGCCTTTTCTTTCTCAGTTGGATTTTTTCATTGGAAATGCAAACATTATTTTATTATAACCGTTGATGAGATTTAACAGAAGATGGAGTGCCATGGGGGAAAACTCTTGCAAGTTACTACTTGTAAAATTTCAGTTACAGCTGTCTTTGGGATGTAGGGTTGAAAGCAAGTCTGGCAGTCGTGTTCCAACAAGATATTTCAGAGCTGTTTCAGCAATGCATTTCAGATATAATTATTAGTCATGGTGTGTGTTTGCTGGCTATTGAGATAGATGCTAATCTGCAGCTGAGAAGTGCCAAATGAAAGTCAACACAACAGGATTTAAGTCCTGATAAAGGTCCTGCTGTTCCTGAGCTTCTCTTTGGATGTTACGATGAGGCTTCTCTAACACTTACTGAGTGAAAGTGAGTCCAAGGAAAGCACCAACCACAACTACTTTTAGCAAGAAATACAGGGAAAGAAGCCACAAAGGCACTGCACTAATTAAGAGGCCAATGCCTCTGTGAAGAGAGGAGATTCTCCCTGGGCAGATGTCTTAGCAGTATGCCACCAAACATGGTCCACCAAAAATTTGCCTCAAAAGCCATTGAGAACTTTGCTACTCAGTTGTCTTTCCAAGTATGGTATTTTGCCCAAAACTGAATAATTGAATAATCTTAGGGAGCAGAGAACAGAGAGGACAAAAAGACTCATCAGATACAGTTCCTTTGATTGCAGACCATAATGTAATAAATTATTTCATAAGGTTCTCGTACATTAATTCAGTAAATAGTTTGTCTGTTTTTCCTTTTTTAATAATTGCAGCAAGCTGTCAGATGATGTCTTAAAAATAATATCTTTAAATACTATTTTTAAAGAAGTTAAATTTACCTCTAGCAGAGTCTAGCAATTTACATTTTTTATCAGATCCTGTTTTGTTTGCTTTGTAATCCCTTCATTTTGTTTTTAGCATGTCTTATTGGTTTGATATGCCCTCTTTGTAAGCTAAGGAAGATGCAATAAGACAGTTTGGAAATATTGCCGTTCTATATTGTAAGAATTCTCAGAGGCATTGTATAAGCCTGCAACCCTCATTTTTTTCAGTAATCATTTGCTTGAGCCTCTGTTTTTTAAAAATAAAATCAATAGAAATTCAGCCCAGACAATTTCAGTCTTCTTTTTTTTTAAAGACACCATTTAAAAGTTTGTTTTTAAGTTAATAAGAGCTTGGAATTTATCAAAAAGCACTGTCCTAAGGTTAGTGTAGGCAAGCTACCAGCTAAATATGGAAATCCTTATGCAAAAATACTATACCAATAGTCAACAGCCAAAATAAAGTCTTTTCAGGGGTCAGAAAAAGGTATACAATGATATACCTTTCATTTCAACTGACCTTTAGTAGACTTCAAAAACTTCTTGTAGGGCTGTTTGTCTTTTCTGATTCCTCAGTAATCTTGACATGGCTGTTCCATAAGGTGCACTTGATGATCCTCCAGATTTCAGTAATGATTTCTGGTTTTTTTATACTGCTCTTAAGTTTTCCAGCTCTGTACACTGAGGCTTTTTAAAATCGATTTATCTCAGAAGAGAAAATAAGTTCATCTCCTAGGCTCCCAAAAGCCGATGAGCATGCCTTATCAACTATGCATTTTTGCTTTTAAATGTGGCCCTTCTGTACTCTTGTAACCATCCTGGCAACACAATCTCCTTGCTTCTGTGCAGTGAGCACCAGAAGAGTGTATAGAGGAACGTTGGAACCAAGAAAGGCAAAAGTTGGAAGACAAGTGTTGCTGGTATTTATTAGATTTCCAGACTTACACAGCTTTAATCCCTTGACCTTTCTCTGCATCGTTACAATGACATTTTTAAAAATGTCAAAAATATAAGCCCTAACTGCCTGTTTTTGCAGTTGCTAATGCACGTTATTCCTGATTCAATCAGTGAAATCTGTATCCTCAAAACAGAGTAGATTTTGGCCCTCACTGTGTCATTTAGCAAGCTTTTGAACAGCATATAGTCAAGTTATGAAAGCTGAAAACTGAGGTCTGCCTAAAGCGTCTCCTTCTCATAAGAAGTTAATATGCATAACCATATGCTTTTCTGATTATATTAAAACCTGGACAGATGTATATGATAAGATTGCAGCTTCTTTGAAAATACCGTAGCAATGTGGTAAATGTTTTTAAGGACAAAACTAATCTTAGACACACAATCTCATACACATAAAATAAAATACCTAACTGTTGTTATGAAGGAGGGAGGACCATAGAAAAGTCTAACAAGTGTCCAAAAGATGTGTATGTTCATAGAAATTCTGTACACGATTTTGAGGTTCTTTGCTGCCAAAGATGTTGCAGGAATGAGCTTGCTCACAGTTGTGCCAGTAATTCCTGCCATCAGGTTGACATTTCAAGAGCAGCCTTCTGCATTTGTGCATCAAACCACATCTACCATCAAAACCACAACTACCCCTCCCCTTGTGTGGGCCTGCAGTGAGAGCGGAGGAGAGGCCATCGCATCAACAGAATAGCGTCAGGGCCAGACTTGGCGGGCACCTTTCACTCTCTGTCCATACAGGAGAGTAACAGCTTGGAATGAGTTTCTTTGCATTGCTCATGGAAGTTGTGCACATTGCATACATGAGGGAGCTTCTTATCTCCTTATTCCTCTGGGTAAGCATCCTAGAGGGCTCTGAGTGGAATCCATAATAGAAATATGACAAAACTTGTGACAACAGTTTGTGTATGATTTTGTTTATCACTAGTAGTCTTTTCTCCCTTCCTACCCCATTGATATTTTGTCTGTGCACCCAGGAAGTCTCCAGCTGGGTCCTGATGGCACCAAAGGAAATGGACAATGGATAATTTCAATATTACCTTCTGAGGCTCCAAACAGTTTCAAAGGAGATAGAGAAAAATTTGCATTCAGACCATATTTTAAATAAAACCACCACTGTTCTCATTGTATGGTGAAAAATATAGCAGCATTTTAGAAACAGAGAAATCCTGCTGATACTGAAGTAGCTAAACAGTTTCTGCGCGATCCAATTCCCCTAGCATGTAAGTGGGATTTGCCCTAAACAAGTTTGCTCTCGTGTAGTGCAGACTCACAGATGCCCTGAACTTCCCTATTCCAAGCATCTGTGGGTTTGTTTCTGTATCACCTGTAGCATCACTGCATCATGATCTACTTCTCAAGTAGGCAAGTGCAAATGATCAAAAAAACTTATTCTGTTGCATGAAAAATAGTGCTAAGAAAGAAAACATTTAAAATTAATAAAAGGGACACATCAGTGCCCCCCATACCATTGTATGTGACTGGTATATCTTAGTTATGTCTTAAGGAGAATCGTTAGCCTCTTTCTACAAAAGTATGGGAAGCGTCAAGTTTTTCTATATTCTCTTGGTGAAATCTTCGTTCTGTACTAAAAATCATCAAATCTAACTTAAATATCTTGCTTACTGTGTAGGAGAGGAGATTATGTGGGACTTGTACAAAAGACTACCAGGTATTCACTTAAATGCTGTAAATGCTTTGTTGGGGAGAGAAAGAGTTTATGTGGGACCTCAGTGTACAGAATCTGTAGTGAACCCTGCACTGCTGATTTTTTTCTTGAAGATGACCCATTCTTCCTCTCCAGCTATGTAACAGTTTTATGAACCTTTTATGAGTTTGCTGCCATAAATAGCCTCACTGTTTTATTTTGTTCTTTTAATACTTGGCCAACTTAACACCTATGCTTAATACCAAGTTGTGCTTCTGAAGCTTAATGGCAATGCAGAAAAGAGAAAATTAACTTTTCAGGCCATCTGAAAAAAAAAAAAAACAAACAAAAAAACCAAACCACCAGAAATTAAATTGTCCAGTATAATTAGAAACTGAAAATTTGTTTACTTTTGGATCTCACATGTGTTTTGGTATCAGCACCAATCCAGTTGATTGTATTTGGATTAGATACAAAAAGCTGATGATATCCGGCCTGAAAACATTCTATGTGTCTGAAAGATTCAGTATCTTTTCACTGTATGTTGCTTACATCTTGTCACAGAACATTACGTTATTTCATACCAGAGGCATGTTAGTGATGCTAGGTTATACAATGCCAAAATGGAATTTTTAGTGTCTTGTGCTTTTGGATCATACTCCCATGGTGCCTGGTCAGGACTTCAGGGACTGATCTTCTAACACTCCCAGTTGTAGAAGTACATCTGTTGAACTGCTGTACTCCCTCTGTCAACAGTAGATCTTCTTGTTGCTGGAGAGAAATATATAGAGTATTTTAGTGCACAACTCAGATCTACCACACTGGCTGTCACAAGATCAAGAGGCACCCGTGTAGTTATTTATTGATTCAGTCAAGGCAGAAATGCAGAACACCCTGAAAAGCCTCATCGCTCCTCTACACCTTTGATGGAGACCCTCATCTAAAACCCTGGGAGGTGGGGGCTGCGCTGTCTCACAGCGCAGGAGCAACCGCACAGACTGGCTGAGGAGTCCCCTGTGACATTTTCGCCAAGATCACATCTGCACCACTGCAGACAGATATTTCCCCTCTCCCACAGCTGTGGGATCAGACCCAGCGGCATTGATGAAGGCCTTGCTTCTGCGCTGCCAGCAAAGCACCAAAGCCGAGGCCGGTAGGCCACACAAATCTGCCTCGCAGCCTGCCATTTTACAGCCTGCTTTGACAGCAGTTAATTACAACGTTCCTGGAGAGCCTGGACACAGCAAAGTGTATCAGCATAGCTGTCTTACCTTCAGTAGCTGCTGTATTTGGATGTGCTCGATATATGCACGGCCTCAGCCTCTCTCCTCCTATTTCCCCTCTGTCACCCTGCCATCTGGGGTCACCCACCACCCTCTCACTGCCTTTCCCTCTCAACCTGAGTTCCCATGTCAATAAACTGGACTTGGCCTGGCAGAGAAGCCTGCCCTGCCAGCAGCCACCTCAGGCAGCTAGGGCAACCTGGCTACTGGGGCACCAGGCCCTGCCTGCACCCTGCCCTGCCCGCAGGGCCTGCCACGCTGCCCTCACCGCCTGCCCACTTCACTGGGGCCTCGTTTCTCCGGGTGCTTCGGACCTCACAGGTGCAATTCAGGAAAAGACGAGGTGTTGTGAGCAAGCAGAACTCGCCCTGTCTTCATTAGTGTTTGCAGGGGCCTGTGGTTATCTTGTGGGCCTTCAGCAGAGAGCTCCTCCCCTCCTCCAGCACACCTTTCCAGCAGCATTTATTTGAGGGCTGAGCAGCTGAAGCCATGCTGGGATGATGTGCTGGGTTTCAGATTGTTTCCAGCTGGGGACAGAAGGCTGCTTGGCACCTTCCAGATGACTATAAAGCTTGTGAGCACCTAGATGTCATTCCCTAGGACCTCTCCATAAGTCACAGGGCTGTGGGTATGGAGAAAGCAAAACTGCAATGTGTGGGGGGAAAAAAAATTCCAGGTTTTTTTTTTCTTTCTCTATAAATTGTCCTTTCTTCTGATTCTTAACCCAGCAAAGGGTCCTTCTTTTCTCCTTCCAACAAGCTGTTGCACAGATCTCCCCAAGGAGGCATGAGGTGTGAAGAGCCGCATCAGGAGTGCTGGGAGGGCCTCTCGCCCCCGAGGCCTCCCCTGTTCAGCCCAGAGGGCGTGGGAGGTGATCTGGGAGCCCTCCTGGGCAGGGGCACAGGTGCTGGAGGACTGAGGAGGTCAGAACACAACCTGGCAAAGAGTAACGGATACAGAACCGCCATGCTTCTCTGTCAGTGTGCAACGCGCTGGCGGACAGAGTTGGTGGCTCATGTCTGCAAAGGTCAGATAACGGTTGTGTCATTTCACTATTTTTTCCAGGTTGCCTTTGATCATTCTTCTTCAAAACCTTTCCTTACCAGCTAGGGAAACTTGTGAGAGAGGTACAGGGGGCAAGAAGGCAGAGATTTCTGATGTGAAAGCAAAAAGCATGTTATAGTCAGTGCAGAAGTTTATTGTCATTTTTGTGACAGTTTTGTTCTTTTGGGCTTAGCTAACTCAATATCTGTGCTCAGTCCCAGTTTGTGCTTCTGCAGCTTAATGGCAATTCAGAGAACAGAAGCTGAACTGTTCATTTTGCTCTTAATTAACAAGTACTCTACAATATCTCATGTTTTTAGCTTATCACTTTGTCCTACTTGCATTTAGACAGTTTTTTCTATTTCACAAGTCTGCCTTTCTAAAGTTCACTCTTTTATATTACCTCAGTGGGAGCTACGCAAAGTAAACTAATAATTTGTTCTTTGCTTGTGGTAATCCAGCTTTTACATTCATTTCCTGTACTAGCTCTGCCTGTATTCTCAGTATTAAGTCACCTTTTCATCTGCAGATACTATAGTAGCCTGTGGAGAAAAGTATTTCAAATGTTTCACCAATCAGCATCAGATATTCCTTTTAACATTTTGTAATTGAAACATTTATATTGTGTTAATCCTTGAGGTTATGGACTCAATTGGAAATGCCAGCATGATTATCTCACCTCAATATCATCACTGGGAGAACTGTTCAAAATAAGGATTTTATTTTTTAAGATTTATTTCTGTCGGTCACAAATCCTACAAAAACTTGTGCTATGTATTTAACTTTGCTGTAAGTCTTTTAAAGCATCGCTGTGAGTATTCAAGTCACCATCTGTGGCAGTGTTTGCAGAACTGGGACTTCAGTTGAGGGGTGATTAGAAATATTTTGACTAAATGTTTTTTGGAGGGGGGGTGTTACTGGAAAGATATTTTATAAAGTTAAATTAAATCTTTTTGAAAGTGTTGGTTCTGTGAAAAATTCTGTTTAGATACATTTTATTTTTGCTTATGCATTTCAGTTCTCTTTTCCTAGGCCTTATTCTTAAATTGTTAAAAATATCTTTTTGCTTCTTATGTCTAACTTTCAGACTCAGCATCTAAACCTTCCTGGCTTGCTTGCTTTCTTCTTGTATCAATCAGAGGCAGAGTTGTTTAATATGTTATTGTGGGTTTCTTCCAGCTATGCTGATATAATTGATTACAGATGATTGATCATAATAGTCAAAATCAAAAGTAGGCTGTGACTGAGGATAGACAGTTCAGATAATATTAGAAAATTCTATTTATTTTCATCAAATTCTTTAATGGACCTGTAAGGCAAAGCAGCTGCTGTCTTTCTTAAACACGTTTAAATTAAAACACAATTCTTTCTAAAATCACATAATTTTCTTCTGAATAAGAAGATTACAATATCCGGGAATTTGGTAAAGCATACATCAAAAAGTCTACCTTCTCATTTGCAATAAAACCCAGAATATTATTCCATTTAGATGAACAGTTTCTCTGTTATCCATCTGGCGATGGATAAGCCATGATTAGGTATAGTTTTTTAGAAAGATGACTAACACTTATTACTTAGATGTTATTCCAAACCTGATATAATTCACATCTAGAGCTGTGGCTCATGTAAACAGAAAGTATTGGTGTCTAAAAATCCTATATATGCTAAAATTGCCCCAAAGGCAATGAACATTCAGCTCTGGGGTTATAGTTCAGGTCAGTAGCGTTCTGGATATTTGTTTCAATGATGCACATTAACAGACAGTAAGGAATAAAATTTAATAGTTCATTTGGGCCTCTTAAGAATTAATAAATATCTGATAGTGTAGCCACTGAAATCAAGGACTTCAGTGGGAATAGTTCCAAGCACTGACTTCTCTTTAATGAGAAAATGAGTAGAAAATACACAAAAAGTAATCTCATTTCTAACATACTTTTCAGATATCTCCTAAAGCCATTGGTAATGTAGGTTATCGAGAAGTGCTCATAGTCTTGATGACTCTTTATGGAGTATTTCATGATGTTTGGCTTTCAAATCCCAGCTCATGAAAACATACGATTTGTGAGTATCAGATAGGATAGGTTCAAAAAATAACTATTTTTAACTGTCAAAATCATGGGTAAAGGTCAGAAACTGTGATACCTCTGTGATCTCAGGTTCAGAAACCTGATAACCAAAAGAAATAAGTTTTTAATTTTCCATTCAATCCATTACGTTCAAACCTTCATTCATAGTATGGTACTTGTGTGCACAATTTTTGGTTGCTCAAGGTTGGCATCAAGGTTTAAATCTTGTGCGTGAAATGTGAGCTAAACTAAATGCATAATTGCTGAAACATGAGCAGAACTGAGCATATAGTTCATGATTTCTGTTTGAAATCTCTGCTCGTATTAAAAAAGAGAATGTTGTTCTCTAACTTCAACATCCCTTTCAAGTATTCTTGCTGTAACTATTTTTGTAAATGATTTTTCTCACTATAATATTCAAAGCAAGCTTCGAAAAAGCAATAGGGATTATTCATAGGAGAGTGCTGAAACTATTCTTATGTTTACTTTCTCTAATCTCATCAAGAAACAGAAAACATCTGTGACCCACTGTTCAACCAATGCTCATCAGCAGAACAAACCAACAGTTAATGTTAGGCATCACTACATTATATTTAATACATTTTGAAGAAAACTGGAGGCTACTTACTTGTTTATGATAAGTCATCAACAGAAAGACTAAGTTCAGCAAGTAAATTTGCTACCAGTACTGTATGTCAGCCGGGGTTGGCATTGATATAGTTCCATTAGAATATAAATAAAGTTCCTTCTTAGACACATAATAAATAAGCAGTGTGTGTAGTCTTTGAATACATTTAGGAAAAAAAATACTGGCATAAGATCACATTTTGGCATTTCTCTAAGGAGGGAAGTGCAATTTAGCACTAATAATCTCATTACTTCAGGACTGAATTCACCTGTGTTTGTATTTCTGGCAAGAATATCAATTAGTTTTTCAAGATGATGCACCTGCCTCGTTCAGGATGAAGGCTTAAATGTACCCACTGTGTCCAGTATCAGAGTTTTACTTATGTTTGGGTCTTCTCTAATGAGATAATACATCACTATGGTGAGCTCTTGGCAGAATGTGCATCCATTGTAATTAATGAGATAAGGTAACCTAGCAGTTACTAAAATTATGCAGATTTTCTTATCTGCTCTATAGATTCATCTCTGAAAACTTGGATGATGATAGGAATACTGTATTGTTTTATGGCTATAAAATTAATTGGACTCTACCCTTTCACTTTCTGTTTTTATTTTCTCCCTTGTCCTCAGTTTTGTTTGACTTCAGAAAATGAAAAGACTAGTCTGGTCTCAACAGCTCACTTCTTGCATTTCTAGAAGGGTCTTAAGTTCTGAAGAAAATAGTCTGTAAGCACAGATGGCAGAGGTCTGTAGTGTACCAAAGATGACTCAATTCATTTGTTTTAACACATCCTTCTGGCTTTTGTCAGGCTAAAGTGCAGTTGATTTGAAATCTGTGGTGAATGCAGAAAACTTTGTTAAAATAGTTTAAAAGAACACAGAGTGTATACATTGCTATTTCAGCTTCTAATAGTGAGTTGCCCCTCTCCATAATTAAAGGACAGTGCGGCCTCCACCCAATATAAAATCACTTCAGCACTGTCAAAGAAAAATAGCCTGCAGTGAGTATCTGTGACTTTAAACCTGTATTAAACTGTCTCTAGGGGTCGATGTTGGAAGGACTTGTTTCTCTCCTTTAAAGCTGTTGTACTTAGAGAAGTTAAAATAGATATTTCAGGGTGCTTTCTAAAGCATTCCCCACTCCCCCGCCCCTCATTTATCTGCAAACTATTTAGAATAAAATAAGAGGTAGACTTTTCCTTTTTAGCTTTGCAGTTAGACTGGGATTTTGGGTCTAGTAAAGTGTTTTGTGGTTGGGGTTTTTTTTGGCATTTTCTGCACTTTTTTGTGCTGACTGATATCGGAACTGAAGCTCCTGTCCATGCAGAATTCTTCTTATTGTAAAGCGGCTGGTCCTTTAGGGTTTGTGAAGTGCTCTCGTAGCCTAACTCGCCTGCTTTGAAGTTTCCCCTTAAAAACATCTAAGGCGAGTGAAGGAAAAAAAAATGATGTTGAGAAAGCTATCTAAACTCTGAAAAGAGACTGTGGAAAAGGGCCTTAGGTTGCAAAGTCAACATTAAATGAAGAAAAAAAAAAACAAATCCTATTTGGAATAACTGATAACTGGTAAAATGCATCCCCTTCTGACATCAGTGTGATTTTTTGGCCTTGAAAAAGATATTCTTGGGAAACATGAAAGTGTCTGATCTTTGCCCTTTCCACAGTGACAGAGAAGTCTGGCAGAGGAGGGACGCTGTCAGTTCAAGAGTCCTGGAAGCCACATGCCACCAGAGCTGCTTTCTATGACTGTAGTATTTATGCTTGTGATATACCAAAATAAAACACATGGACAGATCTATTTCTACAACTTTTCATTTTTTGTCAATCTGCTACATTTAGGGAATAAATGTAGACTTTGGCTTTTATTTTTAACTCTCCCAATCAAAGGTGTGGACAAATGGATGTCAGTGGTTGAATTATTAGTTTAGAAAGTGACTGCTTGTCATTTGAGACACACTAGCTGATTTTGTATGTGTTCCCAACCTGTTAACTAACATACTTGTTTAAATCTGATGGTTGAGCTTTTTAATTTTAGCTTGCAGTGGACTAAGAGTATGCACATGATTATTTAATGTGGTTTAGCTGATAAGAAACACATTAAAATGAGATAAGAATTTTCTTATTATCTGACCCTATTCAAAGATGCTTTTGTTGCATTGGGATGTTATAGGAGAGAAAACTGGCATTGTTTTTTCCTTTTTTTTCCGTTCACTGGTTTAAAACCTTCCAGTCTTCCCAGACTTGTGTTTAACCACTATGCAGTTACTGTCATAATTAATATTACCGCTAGTTTCTACAAATCAGTTATTGCAACGTATCAGGAGGAAAATAATCAGATCGCATTCTTGCTATGCTCTTCCCAAATAATCGGCCTTTGCAGTAGAGAAGCAAGTAGCGAAGTGTTATTCCTTCCTGTTACGTCATGCAGTGCTCTTGTTCTCCTCTTGTTTTCTTTCTGCCAAAAAGCAGTTAATTAGCTGAGGAAAAGAGATGTTTTATAGTGAATCAATACTGAACACTGAAACAAATTTCATACCTCCAGCAAGGTATCTATAAGCTTGGGAGAGGTGAACAAACAGATCATAATGTTGAAAAGAAAGAAGAGGACAGAGAATGGTTTCTCACTTCTTATTTGTGAAAGGAGGGACCTTCCTGCAATATGACTTGCCTCTGCAGTACCCTGTGGTGAAGTTAGGTTTTGTGGTTGTTTTATTGGTGCGCTTCCTTCACTATGTGTTTGCAGGGTATATGGGGTTTTTTGTTGTTTTCACCTTTTATCTACATTGTGGTTATTGTTGCTCGTTTGGAGGAACAAATGCAGCACATAAGCCCCTAATGGCAAGGAATAGGTGACCTCACCTGAAGGTATTACTCATGGCCCAGGTAGGTGAAGTGTCTCTTGCTCCATGCCTTTTGTTATTTAAGTGCATTGTAACATTCTTCCAGGCACAGTCCTCTCCTGGGGGTTTTTGTTGCTGCTGTTTTTGTAGGTGTATCTCTAAAGGGGTCTCTAAAGAAGTAGTTGGTATTTCCTATTGACACTGAGAGCGGAGTGAGAGGACAGTCTCAGTCTTCCTATTCAGCATTGCAGTCGTCTTTCTCTTGAAGATTTTTGTTTTTTCAATAGGTGCTAGCCTATATTTCAAGGGGATGTTCTCTGCAGCACAAATATGGACAGTTCATATTTCTTTATGCTGCCCCACAGATAATCCCTATCCTTGAGTGAAATCAGACATTGATTTATGTGGGACACACTGTTTTGGTTACAAGCCCCCTGAAAACACAGCACTTTCTGTCCTGTGGCTGGGGAAGACCCACACAGCCGCTCTGTGCATCCCTCAAGAAGACAATCTCCAGGATTCTCACAAGCATCTGATTTCTAAGGCTACATTTCTGCTCCATTTCATAAATGAAAAATAAATATTTCTCTTGACAAAGAGAATAGGGGTAAATCTGCCAAACAGCTATAAAAAAAAGAAGAATATAAACCTTTTAGATGGAGCTCATGGGTTCTTCTCCCCATGCTGCTCAACTGTTAATACAAGCAAATAGTGTTACTTCCAGTGTAGCTGTGGCATAAATGTAATACTTACTGTCTCACAGGAGCAATTTATGAGGCTAAATTTTTTGTACGTTTTCCTTTTGTCTGTCTTCTGATGATCAAGATAACGCTTTTGATTGTTACTACAGCATCCTAATGTTTTTGTTATGATATTTAATGCATGTAATACAATGAGTGAGAATAATTCTCACTACGTGTAGTTCTCACCAGCATCCTCAGGAATGGCCTTATGTAGGATTTTTACAGTAGTAAAGCAAAGCTGTCTCTGGCACTGAGAGAAGAGTGTCATGAAAATCCTCTTAGTAAAATTGTAGCCGTGATAGGGTTATAATTTACCTTTACACTGCTGTACAGATTCTGCTTGGACCATATAAGGAAAATATCTGGTTGTCTGAAGAGGGTAAAAGGTGAACAGAGCTAAAATAAAAAAAAAAAAATGTTAAAAATTAGTAAGGTATTGTGGGGCTTAAAGTATGTCACTGGCTCACCTAGTTTCAGGCACAGCTCAGAATGAAAATCAATTGTCTGTACTATCACAATCACATTTATCACAATGATACTTTGTCTTTTCACAGCTAATTCTGGTAACAAAAGGCAGTTACAGATAAGACTGGATCTTTTCTTCAATAGTTCTTTCAAAGGAGAAATGATCCTCAGCCCATGGCCCTGTTGTATGTCTTCACTGACTACCATCTTGTGCAGATTTCTTTCGTTACATGTTTCTCCTCTCAGCTGTTGCGTGCATGTGGATTGAAATGGATGTACCCAGCAAGTTGGTACAGATGTATATGTTCTTGGCTGTTCTGCAGAATTAATTAGTGTTTTCTATCCTATATATGCCCTTACATTGTGCTTACCCTGGTAGCTGAGTGAATTGAACGATAGATCTAACATCTCTTATGTGTTCATTTTCTCCCTGATCCTTTGCCCTGGAGGAGGAAGGTGTGCAGCACGCTGTCTTGCTTCAGGAGCAGAGTGAGTGGACTTTGAGAGGACCTCCCAAGTCTCGTCGCTGGCTGTTGCAGGCATCTATATCATATAATGCTTTTGTGATTTCAGCAAGCACCAGTCTAACATCAGATTTCTCTCTTTGTGCTGCCACTGGAAAGTGGTTCCACTTCATCTTTCATATATATAAGGGTTGGAAAGGTTTCATTTTTAACTTCAGATTATTTCTGCTGGGTTTTTCATGCCTGTTTTCTCTTGTGTCAGTGTTGTTCTCGATCTTAATTAGCTTTTCCCCTTCTCGGCTCCTTATCAACCTTATTGGATTTATAGGCAACAATCTTACTTCCTCTCAGCCTATATTTTCGTTGGCTGTTGAACTGTTAGTACAGGTGTGACCATGTTTGAGGTAATAGTTATTCCATGAAAATTAAAGCTGGAAAAAATCATTCCAAGTGGATTTAATTTTTCATTTGTTGAAATCATTGACTTGAATTACACGGCACTGTTGGTGCTGTACTGATGTATGAGAAAATCCCATCCTAGCTTAATATTTAGGTAGGAAACCTACTACATTTATTTTCTAATATTAATTCCCTGAACTTCTAAGAAGATTCAGTTTAGTCCCTCGGCTTACTCTAGGTAAGACTTTAAGAGTAGCCCTACTGGTTTCAAATGAATCTGTGCTGCAGAAAGTTCCACATGGAACTGGGAAATATATCCTAATTTCCTTCCAAAGCATAAGGTGCTTGCTAATGGCAAGTCAGCAATGAGGCCGTCCTGCTTCAGTCTGGGACTTGAGGAAAGTCATGAAAGCAGTATGGCTCAAACTGTCCCACCTCAGGTCCTGGCATAAATTCCTTGGTGACTGCAGGTTCTGGCCTATAAATACATGGAACTGTCTCCACCTGTGTCCTTCTCAGCCTCCAACAAGCCCTAGTGATGACAAGGCCACATCACTTACCCAAGTGCAGGGTCATGGGATGGGGCTGCAGCGCTGAGCCCCCAGTGGGGGCATTTGGTGGTGTGCTCCCGCTAGGCACAACTCTTCCTCTTTTCTCCCCTCCCCACAGCCATGCAGGGCCATGGCATAGTTCCTGCTCTCGGGTATGTCTGGCTCACAGACAAAAAAGCAGACTGATCTGCTTGCTGTAGCTGGCATCTAGTCACAGATTCAAAAAGAGGCCATTCTGCAGCAATGCTAATTTGTGAGAAAGTAGGGCAGTGCAGTGCAAAAGGCTGTGGGACCTGAGTTTGTGTGTGACACTAGACCTGGCAGGTTTGGCTGTATCCTAGTGTGACTATGACTGTCACAGTGTGTCTGCATAGTGTGTCTGATCTGTGGCAAACAATCCATGCTTCTGGAAAAATGCACTTATTTTTGTTGGATTCATAAAGAATACCTGAACTGCCTGTGGCTGAATTTTCTCTCTGGTGGCTAAACCTTTTGAGTTGTGGGTTTTTTTTTTTTTTTATTTTTTATTTTTTTGTGTGTGGAAGAAGTTAAGCTGATTCAAAAGTCTTCCACATTACAATTTGCTATTTCAGAATATCACGGCAAAGGGGGAAGATAGAGCTCTTCGGTCATCCCTGGCTTGAAAAGGTCTGGGTCTAGAAGTGATCAGCATACCTGATGTTACTTCCTGAATAAATTAGGCAAACTCTACAAGCGTGGATAGCTTAAAATTCATGCTTCTCTTTTTGAACCATTTCTTGTTACTGTTAAGAGACAATTTTTTGTAATCCACCTGCTCCTTTTGCCTGATTGATGTTCATCATAAATCCATAAATCCTGTGCTGGTGGCAGGCATAAAATATGCAAAGAAAACTTGATTTCACCTGAAGCTGAAGGCAATCTGAGTTTTGCAAAGCTGTTGATTTGGCTTCCAAAATGTGTAAATAGGAAAATGAAGGGAATTTGAGAATCAGCTTTGATATTTTCTCGACCACAAAGTTAAAGTATTTTCATATTAGGAAAAGATATTTCTGAAGTTCTTACATACAGAAAGTCTCCTATTCCAAGAGAAACACTGAGCCTAAATTTTAACTGTTACAAACATTGGTCAGTCAGATTAGTGTAAGTGGCTTTCAGAATTCTATCAGATGAGTATGTTTTAAGTTTACGTCCATCTTTCATTCACTTTTATGAGCGGGGACTGCATGTAGTACAGAATGCCTTGGAATGAAATCTTTTCTCTTTACTGTGACTCTTCCTGGACTAGGAGAACTGTGATTTTTGCCATAGGAATATTAATAAAACATTATCCTTGCTGTCTGATCTGTCCTTGTCCCCTTTTCTACATATCCATCCCAAGTTTGCCTCTAATATCTACTGGTAAATCAATGTAAGAAAACAAACTTGCAGTCTTCAGGTCAGTTAAGACTACTGATACATGGATATCTTGTTGCTCCACTGAATTCTGAGTATGTTCACTTTGGTGGACCTCCTTTGCTCTTCCTTCTGCTAATGCTAGTTGATTTTTTTTTTTTTTTGAGGAAAACTCTTTCTTTCCCATCACAGCTGCCACTTAGTTGGTTAAATGCATGTTATAATATAATTTTTCTTAACAGGAAATTATGGGGAAAGTGGAATGGAAGCCTTCAAAGAGCTGGCTGCCCAAGAGGGTCTCTGCATTGCTCACTCTGACAAGATCTACAGCAATGCTGGGGAAAAGAGCTTTGATCGCCTGCTCCGCAAGCTGCGAGAAAGATTACCCAAGGCTAGAGTGGTGGTTTGCTTCTGCGAGGGAATGACGGTGAGGGGGATCCTCATTGCCATGAGGCGCCTGGGAGTGCTTGGGGAGTTCCTGCTAATTGGAAGGTAAGGCTTCAAGTGTGACTTCTCTGCCTGTCGCCTCCCTCTTGTCCTGCAGGCAGTCCTTTCATTTCAGAACTGCCCAACTCAGGCTCCCTGTAATTTCCATATTTACGTGTCTAATGAATTAAAAGAAGTGGCAAGGTGGTAGAGCCAGTCTCAGGAAGGGGATATGAAGATGTATGCCCACTTAAACAGTGGTATCAACTTTTGCTGAAGTAAACGTTCATTGATAACTGTTTTACATGGATATATGACATCAGTGGTTTTGTGCTTTTGCACGCTCTAGAGGAATGTTTCATACAAAGATTGTTAGAATCAACATAAGGAGTAAAGAATTATAGTTTCAGAATGAGAACTGAAAGTGTCACACATGAAAAAAAACATTGTATGTGTTTTACTAAGGATATGTCCTGATAATTTCAACCCCCAAATTATTGAAATGCTTTGAACTTGAACTTTTTTCCAGTTTTATGATTACAGCCTGGGATTCTCATTTGTACACTTTGTTCTGATGTTTGCTGTTGAAAGCTAGGGCACTGATATTACACAGACTTGTTTGTTTTTTAAAACATCAAACTTCTTGATGGTCAAGTCAATATGGACGTGTGTTTTTATATCACCAGAGTAACAGTACGGGTATGTATTACATAGGCAAAGACTGTCTTTATCAAAATGAGGACGTTTGCTTTTTTCTTCTAGTTTATCTTTGTAGATATTCATTGAAATGTGGTCATTTTAGTTCTATCACATATAGTCTATCCACTCTTCCATTTTTGTGATAGCTCTTATTTTGAGGCTTCTTTGACTTTCAGCTTGATTTTTGCAATGTCTTTATGTCTGGTTTTCCGTTTCAATGAATTGTGCTCAAATGATGAGAACTGACATTTTCTGCCTTCTCTATTAGATTGATGATGTCTTTTTAAAATCCTTCTATTTACTCTTTGTTTTTTTCTTATCTATTGTTTAAACATTATTCCTTCAAAGCCTTTGATGGTTGTCTGCATACCTACTTAGCTTCTGTTGCCTTTTAATTCTGTTGTCATTCTAATCTATCAGACTTTATTTTGCCTCTTTCCTTCCCTAAAGTCTTTGTGTCTGTCATCGTTGTGACTGGGATGCTCTCCTTTAGCCTTGTGTTATAATGTTGGTCTTTCTATGACTGTATTGCTCCTTAAAATCCACAGTTATGATTTCTAGAAGTCAGATGGCTAATCTGGCCTAAGTAGTTGTCTCAAAGCAATCAATGGCTCTCCTTTGATTGTTTGTTGCAGTCTTTGATTGCAATCTATTTGGAGCAGAGACTGTATCTCTAGGAGTGTGAGTAGATAAGACATAGCACATCTAGATAACCATCAGCATTGAAATGAAACAAACACTAAGGCAGTATTGAAAATGGTATTATGTTTTAGATTTGTGCATGTGCTTTTCAACTGCATCCTTCAATATGCATCATTTTAAATGAAAAATGGAATGTTGCAGGACTGACATGTTTTAAGCATGTTTTTTCAGTGAAGAGAAGAAATTCTAATTATAATAAAATTAGTCTTGGTGAGTGCATCCCTGGTCGTTTTGTACATGCCTCGCAGTTTTGGGCCATGCTGTGACTTCTTCATGTATTGCTGTCCCTCTATAGCAGTGTCGTATTGTTCATCTGATTTTGGTGCTTCCTCTTGATGCTGGCCATACAGAGAACTAAAGGAAATCAGTCTCCTACATTAAGCACCAAAACTAGGGACTTTGGTGGTACAAACCTGAGTTTCCTACTAGGCGTTTTCTTGATTCCCTATTCCATGGATGTACAGAACATTTCAGCTTGAAATTTTGACTATAAGCCTTTACCAAGCATTATGCTACTCTGTTCAGTTCAATTGTTTGTCTCAATCTGCCCAACAGTGTTGCTCTTGCTCTGAGCTTTTTGTCAGAACTTCTCACCTATTAAATGCTAATAATGGAATTTCTTTGGAAATCACGATGTGTTATTCAGATAGGTTTTCACATACTCTTTTCTTTTGCTGGTAATTGGTATTGAGTCCTTTTTAGGGCTGGGTGGGCTGATCCAATTATATAACAGACTGGCTATTGCTTTGCATAATCTGGATTGTGCCCAACAGCTGGTGGAAATAAAAACATTATAGGGCTTGCACATGTTTTATATGTGCTTGCAGAACTAAAAGAAAAGACATTTTCTTTGAATTGTCCTAATTGAGTGATTTTAAAAAATGGCAACTCTAGCAAACTTATTCACAAGTAAGTTGCAGCAAAACTGCAGTGCTATGAATTTGGTCATCTATATACAAACAGGAACTGAGGCACACATTAACATTGCTCTGACATGCTGTTCAGTCTTTTTTATTCAAGTACCCAGCTAAGCAAAAAACCAAAAGCCTTTTAAGAACATTCTTTTAATTGTGGGAAGTGGGAGTGAATGTGAAATCAAGATTTTTTGCAATAATGAGCTAAACAAAGCTTTTAATTTACCCACAGGTTTATTATCAGCCGCACTGTATCCACCCCATACTCTGCTCTGACTCACTGTAAAGAGGAAGCCTTTACAAAGGGACACCTGGCTAAATAGCTCTCTTCCTGCTCTATCTTCAATATTCCTATTGATCAAAGCAGATGGGCACATCTTATCTTAACTAAATCCAAGGTATCAGAAAGAGAGCTGGGAAATAAAATTGACTTCAATTTAATCTGGGAATGATACATTTGGAATTCTAGGGAGTTACACTGAGCCAGGACTAGGTCGTCAGATACAGGGAACTTTTCTGGGATGGGCTGACTCTTCTCAGGCAGGGAGTTAGGACCCTATTTGTGCCATATCTAAGCAAATGTTCCCAAATTCAGATTGGAGATCTAACTAGAAGTTCAGTCTCCTTTGCTACTGGAAGTGGGAGTCTGTTGTATTAGTGAGAAGAAAGGGAATTCCTATTTCTGAAACTGGAGGGAAGCTGGGATTAAGACAGGACAGAGGAGGAATTTACAATCCTGCCTGAGGGAGAATGACAAATACTCTGAAATTAATACAGTGTCCCAATGTAGCGGAGAGTTCAGTGAGAAAATTATTCAACTATGAAATTAAGGATAATACAGCTTTAAAAAGTGGCTGATTAATCAAAGGGAAAGGAGAAAGCAAAAATTGAATATGGCTTTATATAAAAACAATGACTGGAATATTATTGGAGTCACCAAAGGCAAAAATTAAACTAAGAAAATAAACTGCACTCTTAAGGGAACTCAGGTGATGGCTCTTTTAGCAGAGATTAGTTTTGATGTGAAGAGACTATTGTAGAAAGATACTCATCAACATATGCCTAATCATGTTTATGCAGGCCAGTGGGTTTATATTACTTAATAAGCGTCAATTAGGTTTTGTGAGAATCTTGCAAGATGGATGAATATAATGTATATCTCCTGGGATGATGCATCAAGGCAAGGCATGTAACTGACTTGCCAGCATCTATGCAGGTAATGCAAAGCAAATGAGAGACATATACAAAATCCCCAATTTTAGGACTTACTCTGAGATCACTGGAGAAGAGATGTTAGATAAATAGTTGGAAATGAAAATTCTGGTTTGCAATTTGATGATCTCAGACTCCTACACACAATGGTTTGTGTAAACATATGAGGAACTTTAGGTAGGAAGGGATATATTAGTGCACATGCTGTTTTTCAATATGGCACTTGGTAATGGACTATGTACTGCTTTACTTCCATAGGCTTCCCTATGTTTATTTTGGTCTCCATGAATGCTGCTCTATGAGCTGTTGTAGAACTGTGAATTTTAAGTCTTGGTAGGGTGACCTCTCCTGAAATTTTGGACACTTGTCAGTGAACACAGTGCATGATGGAGGGCAAGTCAGTTAGAATCATAGAATTGCTGA
>VXBH01005345.1:555974-634997 GCA_013400035.1 Rynchops niger | reverse complement strand
ACACCCCCTATCTTTTCCAAGTCACCTGGCGTTAATCCTCCTACAACAGCAACAGACAAGCCCAGAGCCCCCACCTGGAAACCTGCTTGATGTGGCACAGCACAGCCGACCGCTCCAGCACAGCGAGACGCCACTCTCGTCACCTCTTGTCACCAACAATCCCAAACTCTCATCCCCCAAAGTCTCCCCAAGAGCTGGAGCCATCCAGCAGCTGTGAAGCTCTGCAGGGCATTTCTCCTACAGCTCCCGAGCCATCGGCTGGGACCTGACAAGTCCTTTGCGCAGTGACTCAGCTGCTGTCACTACTGGTCGTGCTGGCAGTAGTGGAAGCGGCATGGCTTTTTCAGGGTCCAGTTGGAGATAAAATTACAAGTTTCCTGTTGGCATCTTTCTGGTCTGTGTATCTTCCTGGGGTTATAAAAATATGTATTACTTCCCTATGACTTAAAGGTGCTAATGAGGTATTTCATTTTATACACGCTCCATGAAAAATGCATTTGCTGCTCTAGAACTATGGTCTCCTGAGGATGTTCAGAACCGCATTATATTTGCGACAGGATTTTCAAGAACTTTTTTCTTTCTTAAATTATCTTCTCTTACTATAAAGAGGGTGTCTGAACATGTTGTCTGCTCCATGTTGAAGGCTCAAGTGCGATGCTTTCAAAGCAGGGTGTTTGCACCGACCAGGGTAAGCAGTCAGGGACATGTAAAACTCTCAAACTCTCCAAAAGCTGAGATGGATCATAAATAAGTGGAAACATGCTTGGAATTGCTTGGAATTTTTCCAGGATAATTTAGGGTCTGTGCAGATAGTGAATATAAATGTCTGGAAAATGAAAAGGCTGAAATATTTGTCCTCTCCTTCCTGCTTTACTATCGTGCTAGTGTTTTGGAACCACAGCCAACTCTTCAGTTATCACAGCTGGGAACTGCAATGTATCCCAGTACTTTGTGGCAACCTTAATTGCATCTTTATCCAGCTCCTTGGCATTAGCTTCCCAAGCTGATTACTAGGACGCTCAAAGTGACATTAGGATCTTTACTGGGGTCCTTCTCATTAGCCTCCCATGTCAGTTACTGGGACCTAGACAAGTTTAAAGGCATTTTCTTTGCAGACCACATTAACTAGCTTGTCAGTGTTGACTAATCTTTTAATTGCTTCTACGTAAGTTAGAGAAGGTAGCATTTGCTTTACAAGAATTTCAATGGGCTCAAGGGAATTAGGTATCTAACTCCTGTCGCCTTTAGGAGAAATGAGAGTGTAACTCTCCAATTTCCAAATCCACACTTGAAAATTCTTATTCAATTAAATGGGGCAAGAGACAAGGGATTTAGCTCCCTGCAGTCTAATCCCAGACATGTTGCTTCTCTGTGCTTCGGTCCTGCTGGCTGAAAAGCAGGAGCAGATAGATTTCTCTGACGCAGAAGCTCCTTATGGCTGTTTTTCTACAGGACCCTTGTACATGATTGAGAAATATTTGATGTAAAATTCCTGAGAGGAACTGTAACAGGAAGGGTAATTGCTTGCGTCGATTAGAGCCAATATCAATAAACCTGTAGCACAGAAGTAACAAAACCCAAAACAAGCATATTGTCTGTGTGCTTTCATCATGCAGCACTAAGTTTTCCTGAGTTTTACAAAATGCCAGTAATACCACTCCACATGATATAACTTCAACCTACGTGTTAGGAACTACTTAATCCAACAGAGACCGGCCAGTAAGTGATTTTATTTCAAGGGTATGCTGTGCTGACCCTGCTTACAGCTGTTGAGTCCAGGTCAATATAATAAAGCTTACTTGGTCAATGTAATAAAATTTGCTGATATTCAAAGATATGCTGCGGAGTCAGAAAATCTGCTGAGCGTTTCCTAAATGCATCCAACTATGGAGCAAAAGCAGCAGCTACTAGAAGAGCACAATCCGAAATGTAGGCAGCCCAGGAACTATAGTCATACACTAATCATGGAATGGTTAGAGTTGGAAGGGAACTTAAAGCCCACCCAGTGCCACCCCCTGCCCTGGGCAGGGTCCCACCAGACCAGGCTGCTCAAAGCCCCGTCTAACCCAGCCTTGAACACTTAATAAAGTAGCGCTGTCAGAGAGGAACGGGAGGTCTCCGCAGCACCCGAGTCCTTGCCTGAGGATGTACATGCCATGGGGCAGCCAGCTGAACCCACCGCTCCCGGCCTCTCCTCCTGCCCACAGACCCGGCCGGCACCACCCCGACCCCCTGCCCCAAAGAACAGCCCCACAGCCCGGGCCCACCGCCCCCGACCCACCGGGCTCAAAATCCATTCTGATGGATTAGACCATTTTTTACAAAATTGATACTGTTCCGTATTCGCCTCCCTGACAAATACCTCGAGTGGCGTCGCTGTTACCCTGCGCAGGAAAACCTAGGACTGAGGCAGCGTCCTGCCGAGGAGGTGCTGTGCCTGGCAGGAGACTTCGTCTTCTTCTTGACTTCAGGGGGGACAGAAGGGGAGCTGGGACCCGGCCACACGGTGCGGTTATTGTGTTGCAATTAGGTCCCTTGCCACAACGGTTTTCACGGAATAGACAGAACCTCTACTTTTATTTTGCTTATATAGACCTAGTCTAGACAAAAAACAGTTTGTGGTCTGAAAAATTCATTTTTGCAGTTGAGCAATGGATCTGTGTGCTAAAAACATCAGCATGCATCGTGACCTTTGCAACTAACTAGATTTCTCCGCTTTTACTGTAGTTCATTGCTGCTATGATTTTATTTTCTGCTTTTAATGATGCTGTTTAACTCCCCTGACCCAATATAGCCCCCTCCTCCAAAAAGCTGCAGATGGTCTATTTTGTCACATTAACTTTAAAAAGAAAAAAGAAAACCTTTTGATGTGATTCTTAAGCCAAGATGAGTTTATAGATTTCTAATAAAAATACACGATCAGCCTTCACAACCATCTTGCGGGGACACTCCACAAGGCACAGAGTGTCATGGAGGCTGGTCTTTGAAGAACATATTGAAAGCGCTAAAACATTTAAAATTATTTCCCTGGGACTTAACTTTAAATCACTAATATCTTTATAGCCACTGGCCTGTTAGTCATTACAGTTCTATAGGGCAGGCACAAGGATGGGATGCTGTGTTAATTTACAGAGGTCAAAAGATAATTCAAACTCTATGAACTACTTCAGATAAACAGGTCAGGCTCTAAATTTCTGTACAAAAACTTCTTGTGATGTTTAGGCTCTTACAGTTTGGAACTTAAAACACAGCCGGAAAAAAAAAAGGAGATTGAATGCAGTGGATAAGCAAAAATTTTCTATTTAAAACAAGAATTCTTCTGGCTTGTGTCGCTTTTCTTTTATTTAAATGAATATTTAAGAAGTGAAGTCATGCATTGTTCTCTTCATTTCATTTACCCTGATCTCATGTGGGTTCATTATACCCCAATGAAGTCGAAATTTATAGGTGTTTCATTAGCATCAGATTAGGTTTCCATATAGCAATCAAATGGAAAATTTGCACAGACTTATGATTTATTTTTCATGCAATTGTTTCCTGAACTGGCAATTTGTGTAGCACAATAAAAAGGATGTTTGATATCGGCACTGGGCTATACAATATAAATGAAATGAAGGCAGTGTGATATATGGGGTCTAGCTGTGATTAACTAAGAAAATGCTTTTTTTGCCAGACCCATCCAAAGCAATCTAAAACGTACACACCCTGCACTGATTAAATTCTCAGCTATGCGCTTGGGTTGGGAAGGCAGACTGTGTAATTTAAATCTGGGGATAACATCAGTAGACTGCTTCCATATGACAGAAATGCTCGAGATAAACCATGCTGTTTCTCTTACTCACTCTCATTTTCCTTTGGGCATTTGCCATGAGATGACACCTCATAGCCCTAAAATGCTCATTTTCTCTCTCTTTTAGGTAGTTAAATTACTTCAACAATAAACTTACGGCAAGCTTCCTAGTGTTGAGTGGATAACTGATCAAGAAAAAGCCTACAGAAGATCTTACGGGGGGACAACTTCAGGATGACACAGCATTAAGTGAAGAATTTCTGAAGGCTTTTCAGTAAGGAATCACATTCCCCTCTCTTGATCATTTTATCCATCCTACACTGCAGGGAACCTGGGGGATCCTTCCATCAGCCTCAGACTAGAGGACGTCCAGCCCGCAGACAGTAAGTTTACGCCCTACAGAGGCTGATCCTCAGCACCTATATCTGAAGTACGATATATCTGTTTTCACAAGGGTGTCTGGAATAACGATGTCGCAGTTTCAGAAGAGGCATTTGGGTATTTCCACAGTGTGCCAAACCTGGCCACAGACCTGTGAGGCTACCGATGGAGGTTCCCACACCCGAGGGAAAGATGACAAGAAAATCCATTCCCTGCTCACCTGGGCTTTTCCGTTCCCGCTGTGCAGCTCACCAAGGACCACCCAACAACATTACTACAGCCCCAAAGCTTACACGCCATTGTTGGGACTGAAGCCTGGAAAATGGGATCTCCTCCCCAGATGGTCATCACTGCTCGGTTTCCTCTTTTCTGACACCACTTACCCTTACTGAAGCCTCTCCTGAACCTTTCTAATGTGTTGCATGACAAGCTGATGCAACTTCACCAAAGCCCAGCCATCAGCCCGCTGTAGGTCAGGGATTCTGTACACAGCGTCTCCAAACCCGTTACATCCCACCTTGCTTAGACACCAAGCTTGCTCAAATATGGTGAAAGATAATCCCAGAGCCGGTCATTTTAAACAACTTCAAAAAATACTGCATGAACAAAATTCATCGTTTTCAAAAATGAGCCTGCCACTTCTAAATCCCTCACTTGTACTTAACCAAAACTGCACAAAACCCGCAAATCACTGAAGTTATTTCAGACAGGCACCGTGCCAAGAAATGGAGTCACCTCGCATTACAACCAGGCTTCTTGCATATCTTCGTTCTGATGTCACTGGAATATTTCCCATGCAAATCCATTCACCAGAGATCACCTCACTCCTTTCTTCCCACCGCCCCCTTGTACTGCCACCCGCAACAAAGCTTTTCAGGAATCAAAGCTGAGAGTAATTGTAAACAAAGTAATTGTTTTCCATTGTCCTTGCTGAGGATCTTGAGTTAACACAGGAGATCAAGAAATACAACTTCATCTGTGACTATACTAGCAGGCATCAAGAAAGGTATTTCTATGGAAACAAGTTGTTCAGAGAAAAGCTGCGTGATTAATTAAGGAGTTAGACCAACTGGGAGGAAAAATGCAGAGCAAAACACAGGCAATACATTGACACAGAGTTAAAAGAGATTAATATTAAAGGTAGTGAGGAAGAATTGTCTGTTATAAAGAAGAAAATTAATAAGCTCGATAGAAAAGGATTTGAAATAGGAAATAATCAGATAAAATTAAGAAAAAAACAGGTTAACAAAACCAAAAACTTCCTGGCAAGGAAATCCATTGATTGAAAAGTATTTTCCCAAGGACAAAGACTGAAACTTTATCATCTATGATGCAAGGCAGATTAGACAAACTGCTGGGATGTGTAGTTCAGGGAGCAAAGATGTACGAGTGAAAACCTGGACTGCGTGACTATTTTTCTTCTCCTGTGACAAGAGTAAGCTGAATAAAGTCTTCAACCTTGCTTAAGAAGAGGGAAACAATATTGTTAAAGCCAGATTTTTGGCTACACTAAAGTGATGTTGAGACAAAGACAAAACATTAACCCATCATTAGAAAAGTAGCATCTAGTTATCCTTCTGTCCTTGCTGTCTGCGTGAGAACAGAAATATGAGAAAATAAGCACGTGCAATGGCCCCCTGAAATTAACAGGAGCTTTTTTTTTTTCCCCGGAAAAGCAAGATAAAATGGTGTGGCTCCAAGTCAGTCAAAAAGCTGTTGGATTACAGCAAACACATCCCCGTGGCTTGTTCAGGCTGTTGTCATTCAAAACCGCTCAGACCTGAGTGGGGTTTTTTTTTCAGTATTTACCATCAGAATCTTAAAACATGACTCGAATATTTTAAATAGTTTTCATAGCATTTTTCTCCATCTCCCAATGAACTTTGCTTGGCCGCTTTCACCGGGACCTTCCAGTGAAACCTGCAGCAGATAAAGCTCTCGCATTTCCAAGCTCACCTAGGAAACACAGACCTGCAATCTAGAGATACTCCTGCTATGGATTTTGGTCCAGGACAAGGTCAGGTAACCATTACTTGTCATTTTTATTTCTTCCTTTCTAAACTCAGCCTTCAACAATTAGGTCACAACAACCCACAGCGGTAGGAAGTGTACCCCTACCTCTATTAGAAATCCCTGCAAAATAAAAGCCCGTGAGAATTCCCCTCCTATTATCAGATACCTCAACTAAGACAGAATAAAACACAAACACCTTTGTTATTCCTGTAGCCCTTAGAATAAGTTGGTCCTTTTATACGTCTGTTTACCTGCTGCTACAATAACCACATCTACTCCGTGTTGTTATGAAAGGAAATATTGTGGAACTGCTGATCCTGGAAAACAGCATGGAGTGTTGCTTTGTCCAGCAGGTGACCATGACTTGGTTTGATCTTCACTCCCTTAAATCCCTATGCCCCCATTTCCATTAAAATTGTGCAATCTGCGTCTCATTACAGCAGGTCAAATCTCAAGCTGGAACTTAGCTTTTGTCTTCTGTTGTTAAAAGTCAAGCATTCTTTAAAGAGGAAAACACGATGCTATCACAATGAATTCCAGGGATTTTCTCAAGAAACTTTTATGGTTAGACTAAACAAATTGAAGAATTCTTCCAGAACTAGTGAAGTTCCTAAAATGTGGGTGAGAGAATGTAGCAACAAAGAATGCAACATCTTGTTTTGTAGATACACCAAGAACATTTAACTTGAGAAAGCCTGGGAGAAATGTGCTTGTAGTGGGCGCGTGGAGTTCCCTGAGGAGTCTTCCCTCCAGGGATGTATGTCCGTGTCAAACCCTCCCACCTGGGAGCAGTGCACGGAGGAGTTTAACCACGTGGCGCAGAGAACAGGGTACCCAGAGCAAAATCACAGCTCTGGCCCACTGCCAACCACGAAAAACGAGCAGAGTAAACACTTTGATTTTCTCAATCACTTATCTTTTTCTCCTACTTCAAGAGCCAATCACAAAGGCAAAGGTGACACTAAGGGCAGAGCCACCAAGACTTCTGAAGTCTCTACATAAAAGCATTAACGCTGCAGAGTACTGACCCGGACGCTTGAGGAGCACAGCTCCACAAAACCCGTCCTCACAGGCAGAAGTCTCTGAGGAAGGAAAGCCCTCAACTACCTGATAATGCAACCTTAATTTCAGTTCTTTCTACCAAAATTTAGTCAATGTTTTGGATAAACAGAATTGATTTCAAAGCATACTGAATTCAAATTAACACCAACTTCTAGCTGTTGAAGCTTAAAAAAAATTATTTTGCATAGCTTACAGAAGAGAATATGGTTGTTGCTTGTAATTTCTTACTTTTTCTACTCCCAGTAAAGTATCGTCTCTGAAAGGTTTTGCTATCTCTGTTATTAAAGTGCATTTCTAGAATCATAAGAATTCTTGTGCTGGGTTTATTTAAACTCCAGCTAGAGAAGGAAATGAATAAACTGCTGAAATGGCCCTGAGAAAGCTTTTATGTCACACCTCTTTATATTTGGACCTGAGATATTTGGGAATAGTTGACTCTTAACTCTTTTCACGTGCACTACACATAGGCCCATACAGATTTACTGTCATTAATGCCCATTTTTTGCTCAAAGCAGTATTATTTCACAAAATGCTTTCCCCAGCAAAGCAATCAGGCTGGGATCTGCTGCTCCACCTCGTAAATCTTTGAAGCAATAACATGTTCCCTAGAAGGGAACCCTAGAGGGATTTCATGCGAGAAACAAACCCAAAAGAGCAAGCTGTGGCACAGCCTTGGCAATGTGTGCCAGGTCCTGCTCAGGCACTGAACACAGTGTCCTGCCTTGGACAGTGGCAGTCCTTGTCAAAGACGTTACTTAAAACGGGAGAGCCAGAGGATCCCACGGGAGGAGACAAAACATCAAGAAATATATGAAGTTCTTCTACTTAATATGTGTGGAATTGTATGGAAAATTATCTTCTTTCAACTCTTCCCACATAAGAAGTCAACAGACTGTAATTAGCTTTGATTCATAGAGCCTTCTTTCACCGCCCCTCTGCCCACTGCCGACTGCCTCCTTCGATACATCATCTGCTGCTGGCAGGTGAGCCTGATGGGACGCCAACGTGGAGGTGGTGATGAGGGATTTGCCAGGTACCGGGGCACTCCAGTTCAGAACAGAGATGGGGCTTGTTGTATTTCCCTGGCGCGACCCACTGCTGCTGAAATTTGGTTGTGCTGGTTATGAATTTGAGTCCACCAGGCACAAGTTTCCAAAAAAAAAAAAAGAGGGGAAGAAAATCCATCAGCAAGTGGTCATTCCTGCCCAGATTATCAAATTCGCTTTGATCACCTAACATACACACTCCGGTATAAATGGTAATTAACTGAGAGAGCTCCTGGTGAACCAGATGGAGTTCAATATAGTACTCAGCTGCCACTGCTCAAGATTTAAATTTTACCTGGAGGAAGGAGTTAGGGAAAGAAACAGCTCGTCTTTGTCTCAAATCTGAGATGCAGTCCATAGTCAGATGTGTCCCATGTTTTCTGAAGTGATTCTGGAATCTATCCGCCCACCTGCTCCTCCCAGGGGCCTCCACACCGATGCCACAGGGGTTTTGTGTGGATGCGAACCCTTCGGATGCAGCACCGCCACTGCACCAGGCTTTGGGCTTGCTACGCAGGGAAACAGCGTCACAGATGAAACCTCCTCAAGACATTGCAGTGTGCCACCATCCCTTGTGAAGCGGGTGATGGAACATACAGACGGACAGAGAGACAGGTCCTTCCCTCCGGCATTCCGACCTTGCTGTGTTATTGCTGTGAACCAAGCTGAACAGGATCTATATCCAATCTCCGGATCCCCTTTCAGTCATCATTCTTGAAAAACGGCATAAAAAACCCCAGCAGTTTCTTGCCTGATGAGAAGAGCAGAATAGCACCTTGTGCTTTTAATTCCTGTCTTCATTGTATCTAAGCTGTTGCACAAAGCCCCTGGACAGAGGATTCCTCAAAGATCCCGTGGATGCTCAATCCAGCCACAAATCACAGCAGCTGGACAGGTGAATTTTTTGCCAATCAGCCAAAGCCAGTATTCCTAATTTTAGCAGACTGATTTTACACAGGAAAAGACAGTATGCCTTAACAGCTCAGGAAGCGGCGATAAGCAAGTGCCATACTAGATCAAAGACTATCCCAAGCTTATCTGTGCTTGCGGTCAGATCTGCTTGGTTGGAAATCTCCTGAGAAAAGGTTTGCTTGTGAGTTTTTCCAAGAGCTTCCTGCTTTTGAGCTAAAAAAAAGTCACAGAATTAAAGGCGTCTGAATTTCAGTATTTGGGAACTGGTGGTCCAGTGTTTTTACCATCAATGTGAGCGATGTGATGCAAAAGAACATGTAGTGTTTCATTCCAAGAGAGCTAGGCACAACAGCTGAAATGAATAAGAAGCACTAGAATATGTAACCTTTGGAAATCTCTGTAATCTATTGGTGAAATTACTTACTAGACTAGTAAAATCTCAAAAGTAATGAGGTTTTGATAGAATACTGATTAAACCGATTTAACAAATACTTACTTGAATTCTCCACAATAGTTTGGTTTGTCCACATGCACGTCCTTGTTTCGTTATTGGCAAGCATTTGTGAAACCATAATTTTGCTCAGATGAATAACTGGGAACCCATAGATGTTACATACGACTAGCAAATCTGCTGTCTGGTATGAACAATTAGTCTCACAGTAACTTCGAGCAGTTTGCATTCCCCTCATAGGCTGAAACTATTTCCAAAGATATTTGATGAGTGTTTACAAATCTATTTCCAAGAATGTGTCAACAAGAGAGAAGGAAAAAAGTGCGGTCGTTAATTTGAGCTAAATCTATCATTCTAGCTTATGGACTGATTTTATAATATAATTTATTTCATTTGCTGTTTTCCCAACTCAAACTTATCATCAACAGATAATTCTTTGAAATCTTTGAGAACGTTCTAGAAAACACCACAATTCTTTTTCTGTGTTCTTTTTTTTTTTCTATGCACTCTTTTCTGTGACATAAACTTTTTGTTTGAGTCACTAATGTTAGGCCTACAGTAAACTCCGGAAAATGCAATTTCGGAGAAATAATAGCCAAAAGATTTCAATAAATAGCCTCAAAAAATCCCATAAGTAGATGCAGCATTTTCATCTGACAAGCAGAACAGCTTGTATCGGGACCTCAGAGAAGCTGAGACTCATTTTGGTTTCTCACTTTGGCACTTNAAAGAGACCACAAATCAGAAAGGCAAAGTGTAATATTGCAGTAGTAACTTTTAAACCCGTTTTCCAAATGGACAAACTGTACTGTCTAGACAGGTAACTACAGAGGATCTCCTGCCGCAGCCATTATGCGGATTGCGACAAGAGCCAAGAAACAGGTCAATATTCTGAATGTTTCAAAAATAGTTTCCTTTAGAAAGTGGGACAACCTTGGAAAGACGACAGTGGTGCTCTAATCACAGATTTCATTTTTACATTAGGTCTGGAATGGGTGTCAAATCGACTTAAAGCAACATAAAGCTGGATTCAAATGTGACAGTAGGCTCAGCCTCTTTAACAGACTATAATGGATCTGAGCAATGCCTTGTAGCTCATTTCAGTCTCTACATGGTAACTGTTTACTGAAAGAAGAGAATACACTTCACATAGGAAAGCAGCTTTTATAACATTTTATGAATATTTTATAGCTCATAAAATAAATATTTAATATAATTAACAGAGAATGTCCAGCTCTCACACCTGTGACAGGAATCCCATTTCCCCTCAGTCCAGCACCCACCTGTCCTGACCTAAATTGCTCTGCCTAACAATGCCCAGAAGAAACTGCTGGAAGGCCTTGGATTGCAAATTCATCCCCTTGAGCTTCCTAAAAGTCAGCTTTCTAACACCGCAGATGGGCACCGCATAGGGGCAAATAGCTGACAACCGGGGCAGGGACGCCTGGCAGTCCTGGTAGAGTTTTCCTGCCCCCCGCGTCCCTGCTGTCCTCACGCTCCCCCACCTACCAGGCACCAGGAGACCCCAGGCAGCCGCCTCCTGCCCCCGCCGTGGACCGGCCGGGGGGTGGCCGAGCATCCCTCCGGCCGGGCCGTGGGCCAGCTGCGCCTGCTCAGCGCCACCCAGTTCCCTCGGCGGGGGCTTTCCAACAGGGAAGGGGACGACTCGTTTTGCTCCGTGTTTTATGGACCCAGCGTGTCTCTCGTCAGAGTTTAAGTTGTGTACATAACTCGTGCTGACCTCTTCCTTCTTCTCCAAAGCACTCGGCCGAGCCAGATATCTGTCGGGCGTCACAAGGCTGCCTATTTGACGCACTATTTTTAAATAACTCACAAATGTTTAAACAACATTTCTGTCAGCGTTACATGTTTAGAAGACATCCAGAAACGTCGAGAGTGCCCGAGCTGGTTGGTCCAGCGCGAGCAGAGCACCGTGGCGGCTCACCGAGTGGCCTGCGACTCACACCAGCGCGGGCAGAGCCCCTGGCCAGCTTCTTGGAGGCTCATAGCACCCTGGCAAAAAGCCCTTTGGGAGACAAGCTAGGTAGTCCCAGCACAACCGTCTGAGCACAACCAAGCCTTAATTGTGGTTTAGTCGGGATTTGCGTTCTAGGAGATAACAAAGGACCCAAAGTCACTAGTGAAGATATCAACAGCCAGTCTTGGTTCTGGTATCTGCAGCCCCTCCCAGCTCCTCTCCTAGAGGAGATGAAAACACCCATCCTGGCTAACCTGGCCGTCCTTCCAAACCTAGGAAAGGCTGTAAACCGAGGTCTGAGGACTAACTGAGCAGCATGAAGTAAAGACAAATCCAGTTGGATTTTAATCCTATTTTAAAATGCATTTAAGAAACATGGCTGTATCTTCCCTAACGTCTCCATAACAACAACGTCTCTGACACCAGGTGATGGGTGTAAAAAGCACCCACTATCCAGGCACTACTGTAAACCAGTTTCTGTTTTGGAAACACAGCAAGGCCAGTAAAGCTTGGTTTTTAAGACCTTAAAGCCTTTGGGCTGGTTATTGAACTACTTTGCTATAACAGACTCTCAAAACTCAAGAGTATTTCACACATTTTGAATTTGAAGAAGCTTGCTGCTAAGCTGTTCAAATAAGAAATACTGACACTAAACCACCCAAACGACTAAAACACATTGATAAAAGCACTTCAGAGCAAAAGACCTTGATTAGCTTTAGCTGACTTCAGATTTCAGCAGTGCCCAGTCCTTGCCTGGGGCTGAGGTGGAGCTTGGTGCCAGCCTACTTAGGATGGGGGGCTGCATATGTCCTTGTTTGTGTCCAGGCATAGCACAACTCCCAGCTTATGGAGCCAAACAGTTTTTCCTTAGATGGCTGGGCTGTGTAGGCTATTATAGGACATGGAGTTGGCAGGTCACAAGAGTATGCGTTGTCCTGAGGGAGGGCTGGCAAGACGTATGAAGCAGACTTCAATTCTTCACCTTCTTTTTTAAGCAATGAGGCAGATAAAGGTGGCGGGGTTAGAATAGTAGAAAATATACATGCCATTTCCTCTGCTTGCCAAATATCCACAAAATTACTTGAGCTAAACATCATGGGCTGGTGCAGAGTTACATTTGGAAGGTATAAGGTACACGTTAGCTACCTAGGCAAGGCAACAAGTCAAGTATGCATTCCATATGTAAAGGACTTTAGAAGGATCAAGAAAAAAGTCCATAGACCTGTCAATACCAGGATGTCAGCGCAGGCAAGAACCTTGTAAGTTGTGCCCTTCAGAAGAGCTCAGTTTTTCGCTTTCTGCGAAACACCTTCACCTAATATTTTGGATAATACAAGTCTTTTACATATTTCTCAGTAAGATGTACATCTGTTTTGCAGAGAAGATATCATCTCTATGTCTACCACTGGCAGTGAAATAAAAGGATTCAAGCCTTATGATTCCAAATGCCCTTTCCAACACCTTGCCCCTACAGGCAAAGTAGGAACCCAGATTTCAGCCAGGGACGTGCCATTTTCTGTAGGTGTAAAATAAACCTGGCAAGAATGAATGGGCAGGCAAGTGTGTACTGCACTCTCTGTGTTTCTAGAAGTTTAGGGATATTTACCTTTGCTTAAAAAGCACTGTCACATATTTCAGTGATGGGAGGATTTGTCTTGTCTTCCCACATTTAAGAATAACTATTGCTGTCAGGTTCCAGCTAGATCCAGGGAATGCTGTGAAGTTTCCAGCTGCGGTATTCAGATAGCTCTTACCTCTGATAACAGGGAGTGAGGAATTATCTGGGCTGATAGGACCTGATGGGATGGTTTACATCAATATCACTTACTCAACTCCACTATAATTTTTTGCAGTTCTTGTAAAGGAGACAGTATAGAAACATAAAGCATTCACACACTGCCTCTTTTCTCCTCTCCAGAAATGCCCCACTTCATCTTTAAGAAGCAAAACCAGCAAAAGTAAAAAAAAAAAAAAAAATGGGCACCGCTCCCTGGCAACATCAAACCAGCGTAAGCAGTGACAGCTCTCACATGAAATATTTTACCATTAATGGCTCCAATAGAAAGTTTTTGGGATGATCTATGGAAGCTCTGCAATCAGAAATATTATGAGCTTTGCTCAGCCCCGTTTCAAATTGATGGTTCTCTGATGAGAGGGGAGGTGCCCTCACTTGTACTGTCACATTTAGAAATCCATTTAAGTCCTTTTGATGTTATTTGAATGACCACTTCTGAAAGGTTATAAAAAATGCAGCTAAGCCATATTTGTTTTTTTTCTGCAATGTTTGGAAAGTGTAAACACTTAAATCATGAACCAAGTGCATAGCATTCATATTCACCATACCTTTTAAAAGCATACTTAGCATACCACCGAGAAAGATTACCCTGCTGACAGAAATCAAGCGTCTGGATTAATTTAAAGGAGTGCATTTCACAATCCATCATTCCAGAATAGGAGAACAAGGAACTGCTTAGTTAAATTAAATGGTGAGTTACTCTGGAACAAATTAAAGGAAATTCATCTCTGCACCGTGTCTAGTCCAGACGTGTAATTCAGGGCTGAAGCTATTAAATGCCAAGCAGTCTAGCTGCATTTCATAAAGACTGCATCATTTTACAACCAATATTTATTTATTTGCACTCTTGCACAACATGGAAAGCAGCAGGGTTTGTAACACGAGTTGGCAGTTTCAGGCCAGCACTCTTCAAGGACTTTTTGAAGGAGAGCAGGTGTGGGAAAACCAGCCTGGGAACGGCGGGGCAGAAGCAAAGCTCTGCTGAGCCAAGAGGAACGCAAATACAGGGGCTGCTCCTGCTGCGGTGTGTTTGAACCCGCAGCAGGGCCTTCTTCCAGCACGTTCTTCTCCTGGGACACTTGGGTGGCCACCAGTGGTTGGATTTGGTCCGTGTCTCTCCACTAAAGGGCTGACCCTGTCCAATCCACACCTAGATGGTTCAATGGGGGCATTCTGGACTGAAGGCTTGTTTTCTTCTGAGAAAAGGATTTACTTGATAACCCAAGAGCCCACATGCAGAGACAGTCAAGTCAGGCTCAGTGGAACGTATGGTCTACTGAGAAGATTTTACAAACAGTAGAAAGAATGAAAAAAATTAAGAGAGGAGTGTCATAAGGAATATCCATCTGCTGCTCTGACGGGCTCTGACATAGCCACAGAATCATAGAACGGTTTGGGTTGGAAGGGACCTTAAAGATTATCTAGTTCCAACTCCGAACCTCCAACCCCCAAATCTGCCTCACCTCCCGGATCTGCAACCCCCCCTTAGTGCCCATGTCCCTTCTGGGCTGCAGGCTCCCACCATGGGCTGTGGCCATGTCCCCTGGGGAAAAGTCCTCCTGTTTTCCCATCTGCTTTGCTCTCTTGCTTCCTTTTTCTCACCATGCAAGGCCAAGAAGCGATGGCGAGAGCGAGCAAGAAAACAATCTTTCTCACACGCACGTATAAATCCTGGTGTAGAGGAAACATCTCACACCTCCACACCTTCCGTGTCAGCTTGCAAGCAACGGCTTGTGGAGGGGCCCACTGAGGAGCGAGAACACGCACATCTACCCAAGGGATGACGGGAGAGCAAGACTTCAGCCAGCCTGAAGCATGAGAGAAATCCTCAGAGCATAAAGCTCCCTTTTCCCAGGAGGGGCAGACACTGGAAGGGCGGGCAGTGAAGCTACCCTTTGGGCTGGCAAATGGGCAAACCTGAGGAAACAGCCAGGGATGAAGTGACTTGCTCAGAGGAAACCTGGCCAAGAGTCAGCAGCACTTGCCCTGGCTCCTCTCCCTGTGGAGTGAGGGTGCGTAACTTTGCCCCACAGCAACGTGTGCCCACAGGCTGTGAGGGGCTGCGCCCCTAAGCTGAGAAGTCCGGCTGTGAGTCAGTCCTCCTACAACCTGGCAAGCATGAAGTAACAGCCACGAGCTATTACCTGAAGCTTGCCCAGATGCTGCAATTAGTGAACATACCAAGCGGATTTCTTATTTGGTAGCAGGAGCTTATTCCTCTCTTTGCTTCCGACCTAATGCATTTAGGCGTATCTTGTAAATCTCATCCACTGATCAGCTTGAGAGTCAATGTCTCCATAAATTCTGATTTCCAAAGTGCTGTGCTTCACCATAGCAAAAGAGGCATCTCAGTCCCCCAGGTCCTGTCCGCACACTCTAGAAAGGAGCAGCACATGGGGGAAGGTGTTGCTCTGAAGAGCTACGCTAAATCGGAGAAGGCAGAGCAAGGGAGGAGATACGCTGCCATTGCACAAGGTCCCACCGCAGGTGAAGGGGCCATGCTGAAGGCAAAACCTCCTTACAAACCTCAGCCTTTAGGGCCAGCTTGCTGCCGCGTACTGTCTTTTCAGAAATCAGCATGGGATTACAATTTCCATCACCTTAGCGTGAATAATCCTGCTCTATTCTAAATGGGAGCTTCTGCTGAAATACCGCATGTTTGGTTTTACGTGTTTGGCAAAACACCTTTTCCCTTTATTGCCTTGGCCAAAATCAGCCCAATTTTTCAGGTTGATTGGGCATTTGGCAGTAATGCACCCAAATGGCTCTCTACTGCTGTATGATAACTGAGCGTCGGCACAGGGAGATTTATAGCAGTGAGCCCCAGGTAAGGATGCTCCGTTTTCCTGCAGACTGATTAGTACTGTCTAGACCAGTGATTTAAGTGTTTTTTCAAAGAACACATTTGAAGAGCTGAAATGGATACGTATTGTCAGCTTCTGGCAGTTTAAATGCAAACAGCTGCCCTGGAAGCTCTGCGCGGTACCACAAAGAGATGAGCCTCTATGAAAGCTCGTCAATCAAAGAAGATAAATCTTTGTGTCAGTTCCAATTATTGAGATACTCCAGTTAACTCAGGGAATCATAGACATTAGACTGGCTTTAAATGCCCACGTGGTTGGGACCATACCATTGCTCTTGGGAGGCAATTTCACTGTCTGACAGATCAAGAGGCTTTTCTCAGCTAGTTAATTCCAATTAAGTTTTTCCTCTCAATTTCATCCTACTATCCATTATCCTCAGTCAGCTACCCTTAGTAATTCCTCTCCTGCCATGCTGCTCCAGCTAAGAGGCCTGGAAATGGTGACATTATTACAAGTACCTGGTGATGACACCCACGAGACCTCCTAGCGCTACAGCCTCAGAGCAAAGACGGTTTCTGCCTTAAAGAACTTCTTCCAGCTGCTCAGGCCTTTACATAAAGCCATACACTTCAATTTAGGAGTACCAGTAACCTCCCCTCCTCATGCTTTGCCTCTTTTGTCCTCTGATAAGCTTTGTTTCTTCTGGCTAGCCTGACTTCAAATACACAAGCGGGAAGATGAGTTGAGCTGGTGTAACACCAGAAAAGAGCTGCTGCAGAATGGTCTCCTGATACTTTGCTAGAATGCTACAGGCACCAGTGTCCTGGAAGGCACTGCAAGTATGGATCACATAATACAAAAAAAAATATTTCTTTTCTGGCACACTGCTGTGTCATGAACCTCACATAAAGGAAAAATTACAGGGGATTCCATTAAATAGTTCCTTTTCTTGCCTCCCCACAAATTAACGAGAATTACAAAGTGGACGGGAATCACTGGTGTCTTACCTCTGATCTCGGAATGTGGGGGTCACACAGCTCCCCGGCTTCCCTTAACAACACTGGTGTCTCTCTCACGCGCTCAGGAAGACAAATGGAATTAAACCATCTGTAAACATATTCCTCCAGCTCAGAAAGGTCAAGGGTTTTGCAAGTTTATTTCAAGAAACAAGAGGAATTCAGCCCTTTCACCAGCACAGCTGTGAGCAAAGAGTGGCACACTCCTCTGAGGAAGCAGATGGCCTTACCAGAGGGCAGGTGGAGGAAGCCCCAGAGAAACTGGGCTGAAGGACTATGGAGGGCACCAACACCCCTTCGGCTGGGGTGATGACCAGCGGGGGACCCAAGGGTCTCAGCTTCCCGGATGGAGGGCTGTGCTCTTGGTCTATTCAGGACAACATGGGATTGTGTCAACCAACCTGGCATGTCGGAGTAACTAGTTTTCACCCTGGCTCTCAGGAGTGGAGAGCAGGAGCCACTGCTGTCGTGACAGCCTTCAGACCATGGCTGGTGGTTCCTGGGACAGGCATTGCATGCTCCCCGAGGGCCCTTGCTAAACCTCAAAGCTCAGCTAAGCAGCAGCAGAGTCTAAAAGGGTCAATACAGTAAGCACCAACTGTAGGAAATGTAAAGAAAGATGTCTCCATGTGAGGACCAGCATCAGGGCATGCCACAACTCATGAAGATCGCCGTACATTCACGTGAGTACATCCTCCCCCTAATTCACTGCAAACTTGAGCAGTCACTCTTTATAACACGGATTTTTCTAGGCACAAGGTGGAGCCAGCATACATGAATGAGTGGGCTGTACTGCAGGGCCTAGTTGCTTCATGGTTTTCTATGTAGAGTAGAGCTTTTATTATTTTGTTTACTTCTTTTTTTGCATCAAAACAGAGTGAAGATATGATTTTTTAAAAGCAGAGTCAGGCTTGCCCAAACTCTAGAAAATGGTCAAAAGCGAGTGTGTTGGATCAGAAAAATCTCTGAAAACTGATGTTTCCTCTGACTGCACCTAGGAGAAAGCCTGGTGGGCTGCCACAACAGCAGCCCCCCACGGCCAGCTTCATGCCATGGTTCACACAGCACGTGCTGGCCCTGGAGAAGGCAGCCCAGCCTCCCCAGCCTGGCCAGGCTTTGACCCAGCATGAGGACCTCAGAGCAGCCCCCGGCTGCTCAGAGGCTCTTTCCTGCTGCCAGTCTTCTAAACCAGCCAGTCCTTTTTCAAGTGTCTTTTTAGCATCTTCACTTAACCATCAGTAGAATTTGAAATTGGCTCCTGTGTGATAATACCTCGTCTAGCACGTGTCCCACCACATCTTAAATATTCACCAGTCTTCCTTGAATCATGAGGGCATGGCCTTGGAGAAAGGAGTTAATATAAGGAGGAGATAAATATTCTACTCATTATCTGCAAAAACAACATCTACTTTAGCCATTTAAAATACATAATCAGTTCAGCGGCAGAATAAGCTGATAATGAAACCTGTAGGTATTTTCTCTGACAGGACATAGAGAAGTATTACTAAGAAAAAAGAAAACTGGAAGAATTTCAAAATTGCCAAATAGCTGCTCTTGGCTAGAACCTCCATGGTAGGTACAGCAGAATGTACGAAGCCAAATTTGGCCTGTGTTGCACCAGCTAAAGTCCAGAGGAACTGCTCGGAGGTCGCCTCAAGTCAAGTGCACAGAACTGGGCAGAAGTCCCGCATAGATTTACGCCCGTGATTAATTTTATACTACATGCTGTCCTGCTGAGATCCCAGGGATAAAGTGTGTGCGTGGTCAAGTCGAGGTTTGAGCTCCAACCTGGATTTACACCAGTGTAAAGGAAAGCACTACCAGCCCCAGTATTTATGTTATTCTGGCCAAGTAAAAAATGTAGTGGCAGCTGTGAACAGTCTGAAAATCAAAACCCTGATGGGAGGACCTTCAGGCAGAGGTTTGGCTTGTTGTTGCAGCTGACTCTCTGCATCCCCTTTATCTTTTTTTTTTTTGCTTTCAGAGATGTTTGACCTTAAATGCAAAAGGATAACATGGGTCAGGAGGAGTGTTTATTATGTATGAGCTATTTTTCTTTCATGTTAGCAAAATCCTTTTGTAAAAGTTGGCAGAAGTCCTTGTTACAGCTAAATTTCAGACCCATGGGTGATCTGGAATTTAATATTATTTATGTCTCAGTATAAAAAAAGCAATGAAAAGGAAACGAATTCAAAGAAAACAATCACAACACAGCTGAGGTCTGGTAGCTTTAGTTTTTTAACAATTCAAGTCTATCACTCCCCTTGTCCTCACTGATATATAACTGTTTCACTGGTCTGAGAGTTTGCTATGAGGATGCTGTAGTATTTGTAGAAATTACACATTAAACTTATTTCTATGTTGTTTCACCGGCAAGGAGCACGAAGCACTTCATAGATTTAAAGAACTAACTTGCGCAGCAGAACTCCTATTTACAAATGTGCCGACACTACCCGCTCACAACACTAACGCATTGACAGCAGTGCAGAGATTTTGCAGTTTAAATCCTTCGCAATACAGGTACGGAGAGGAACATTGCGTGGGGATGAAATCCTGCTGCCACCACTGAGGTCCCGCTCCAACCTCTTGTCCCCCAGCCCCGGGCTTTGCACTGAGTGGGGATGCCAAGCAGCCAGGCTCCACAATTCTCACTCACTCCACATGCTCCGTGGTTTCTCAGCAATTCACCTCCTGGCTCCAGGGAGCTATTTGTACCATAGGAGTAACTGCTGAGTATGAACAACAGATAAAGTCCAGCCCTCTGCTGCCAACGCTGCCCAGACTTACATGGTTGGGGAGACCATCGCTCCTGAAGGGTGGGGTTGCGACAAACATTTTTAGGAAAGGGCTATTTGTGTTTGCTTATTCCCAGAATGGTCCCAGGGTCAAACCCATACTGGCTGCTTTTCCAAGCCGCGTTTACTTTCACGCAAAAAACTAAAGTACAAGTACTTAAAATATTCAGGAAGCAGGTTTGCTTCTTGTCCCTGTTATTTCACAGTGATCTTCCAACAAAGCTAAAGAAAGCCACAGTTGCTCCTTATACAAACATGCACAAGAGAACACGCTCTCAAAAACCGTGTATCGTCCCAGGCAGGGGCCAATCCTAGTGACGGGACAAGCTCTACCCACACTCTCCCTTAGCCACTCACTCATCCAGAAGACCTCTCTTCAAACAGACACCCCCCCGGTTGAATAGCTCACCTCTCCAACGCACAGAACGTATAGGTAACTAAAACAAGAAAGCAACGCCAGACAGTCCTTCCAAAAATGGCTCAGCAGGAATTGGAGGAAGCTGTTATTACTCGGCTTGGGGTTGAGATGAGCCTTGAAAAATACATTTAAATGCACTATAGTTTTCACTTTGAGGCGTCCTCCCCCTCCAGCATTAGCAGCCATTAAATATGTGCATGCTTAATGCTTTGCAAGCTCCGCAGCAATCAGGTTGGATCAGCAGAGGGAACTTGCCTTAGTAATTCAGGTGTCTGAGAATGTCAGACCCTGGAGGTACAGCTAGGGTGACATTTTCAGAAGTGTCTAAATTTCTTAGACTCTTCAAGCTCCATTGAAACTTGCTTGAGGTGAATTTGAGTGGAACTTCTTAGGCTCCCGAATTTCTTTTGTGCTTTAGAAGAGGCGAGCTTCTGTCTTTAAATTTCACAATAAATAACAAGCAGGCTCTGCTTGGAAAGTCGGATATAGAGTAGGAGTTTGGATAGCATCATCATAAGCACAAATGAGCACAATTCCTTTGAATATTAAAAGTATATTTAACGTGGTGCATAAGGTCACACAGCAAATCAATGGGCAAAACTGAATCATAGCCCTAAGGGCACATTACTTGCAATCAGATGCAGGAGTAATTGCACAGACTTAAAAGCCGCATTACATCAACTTAACACAGGGCTAGAGAGGGGCTTGGGGAGGCTCAGTGATTTGCTGAAGGGGAGAAAGAGCCAAGAGCAGGGCTGACATTAGATATGAACCGCTAATTTCAACACACAGGTAACCTGACACTAGAAAGCCTCCTTCTAATTTATTACCCATAAAACTTCTGGTTTTAGTGTCATAGTTTTCAGATTCCACTGCTGGAAATACTAAGAGTCCCCCACCTGAAGGACACATCTTACTAGCTATTGGCACTTACTGGCCATTGTTGGAGGAACCCAAGATGAAAGACACCCGGTGACTTGGCTCCCAGTGACATCCAAGCTGGCAGGAGAGCGGTAACGCCTGCTGAGCAGGTATGTCCCCGGGGTGGCAGTGAGAACATGCCCCTTGGCTGCTGGCTCAGCAGCGTGCTTACCAGCCCTACCTGACAACCACTCGCCTCTCATTTCAGCTGTCAAAACTCTACTTACGCTACTGCTGCATTTCCTGTTTCCTAATTTGGATGGTTCCCTCAGTCGTTTTTCCACTAGAATGCTCACGCATTTTTTGAAAACATCTAAACAGGAAGAGACCTGACCTCTCCTCCCTGAACATCGTGTGCTCTCTTCTCCTGGCAACAGATGATCACTCCTGTGCCAGCTGCCGCAGCAACTCAGGCACAAGCCGAGGGCTGGATCCCATACCTTGGGATGGCACGTGGGCCCCGCTTGTGTGCGCTAAGGAGTGTGCAGGGCTCGTCTTGAAACGTTGAGCAGTCTGGGGATGTCACTCAAAGCCCTTCCTATTGACGCCCAGCATGCTCCCCTCCTTCCAGCTCACTGCCATGCCTGACCGTGCAGACAGATCCTGGCAGGTCATGGAGGAACCACCCCACAGCTCTGAAATCAAAGGAAAAATGCCCATTGACTCAACTGGTCTGATGCTGAGCCAGATACTTAATTCAGGTAGATATCAAGCAGCTCCTCTCCTGCTCACTTCCACTGGGCACAGAATGGTTTTCGGGGTGGTTTCCACTTGGAGACCTGCTGGCTCTAGGGCATCGTCACTGCCTCCTCATCTGGAGCCATCACATTCCCCACCATCCAGAAGAGGCCCCAGGGAGGGATTTCACTTTCCCCGAGATGGACAAGCTCTGCACCCCAGGAGTCTGACCTGTGCCATTGAGGTGACGGGTGCCGCAGGCACGGAAGCCCTGTTTGCTGTGCACGCACTGAGCCCAGCCCCAGCCAGGCTGCAGGACCCACAGGGACGTGTGGGGCACCGGGGGGGGACCAGGGGCACTGCCCACCGCCAGAATCCAGCACCTTCCCCAGGAAGGGCAGTGCTGCCCTCGACAGACACCGTGTGCCAGGGGATTTAGGTTGGGCAAACTCCCTAACACGTTGCATTAACGTGTTATAGAGTTGGGCAGCTCTGAAGGTAGAGAGAGCCCAGAGGCTTCCTTACAGCTAGCGAGTGCAGGCTCTCCTGGCAGCAGCAGATCACAGCTCCAGGGGCACTGTGCCCAGCCACAGGGAAAGCAGCACAACTCCGTATGAATCCAGCCGACACGGGAGTGCGATAAATGGGAAAAAGTCAGGTTCTGACTTCAAGAGGGGGCAAATGCACTTCCCTTCCAGGAGTATTCACATAGGAGAGGAGTATTCACTTAGGAAAGGAGCAAAGCAATGCTAAAGCCTCTGCCAAACCTTCTGGCTGGGCAGACGACTGCTCCAGGCGAGCCGCTGGCACAGCGAGGAACCCGCCTCGCAGCCCCCGTGCTGGGTCTTCCCCTCCCAGGAGCTGCCCCGGAGCCGTGCTAACACGCTGCTCTTCCACATACCTGGGTGAGTTTTAATTGCCAGGCTCAGGATTCAGCTCTTTCACTGCTGCAAATCAAATGCTGATACCTCTGAGGGTGACAGAACAGCACAAGAGTGAAAAAAATACCCGAAAACCAAGTGAAAGGGAACTCAGGGCCCTGCGTGTCTCTGTGCCCACACATTCCTCCTGCAGAGCTCTTGGGCCAGCTGCCTCCCAGCCCACGCCTTATCTGCACTTCTCCTTGAGAAGCCCTAATGTGTCTGGAAATCAAGTTTAATACATACGCTGGTATCCATTAAACATAGTTGCGTGAGGGCCTTGCAGCAGTTTTTTCAGGCTGCAGAATTATTCTGAGATCAGTGATAACTACAGAAAATTAGATTTATGTTAATTTTAAGTGTAGAAGGGGGGTTTTCCCCCAAAGGGTTACTGTCCTAAGTCCCAGCACCATCCTACAGAAGGAAACCTGTTAGACAATGCCGCCTGCATCTCCACGCCGGAGAAGGCTTCCTTCCTCGTGCTCTGGCAGTGACTGATGCTGGGGCAGGAGGTCTCACCCAGCGTTGGCTGCCCGGAGCAGGATCAGGCTGCGGCTGTCACCCCGTGGGCTGATGCGCCTTCCCCAGCTCCCACCTCTGCCCCGCACCCAGGTGAGCACGTGGAGCTGGCGCTGCGTGCTCCCGCAGGGACGCTGTCTTCACCACACAGGGGTATTTCCTCCTGGGAACTGCCACAGAAGGCACACCACCACCCCCTCTGCAAGGACACTCGGGTGGGACAGCCTGGAGAAGCTTTTGATGGTTTTCCTGGTGCTTACATGCATCTTGCCTTTTCTCCTCTCTCTATGTATCCCGAGCATCCATCCTCCCTCCCCACCATAACAAGGAGCTGAAAGTGGACTCAGAGGCCCCCAGCACAAAAGGGTGACCCCTACCCAATGAACCCTTCTCTGGAAGAGCAACCTGCTCTGCTCAAAGCACCTTCTGCTCTGAGAGTTATTGCAGGTGACCGGAATGATGTGGTGGCTCAAGTCTCACTCTCTGAGGAGAAAGCAGCACGCTGTGACCAAAGAAGATCTGTAGGTATTCTGGACTGGTGCCATGGGGAGAGGGGGGTGGGGAGAAAGGCAATCCCAGACAAAGCAAAGCAAAATGAGAATGTGTTATTGGTCAGAAAGATTTCATGTGGTGAAAATTAATGGTAGCCAGCGGTTTGCAGCTATACCCCATCCATCTTGTCTGTTGCAGAGAGAACGCGCACCTCAGTGTGTGAGCAGCACGATGACTGACATTCAGGTCACAAGCTGTGATTTAAATTTCCCCAAGTTCTTCTTTGTTTAATGTCTTATCAATTGGGAAGCAGTTCAAGGAAAATCCCTGCGATTTCTCCTTCCAGCTGCTTTAAACCACTCTCTAGCTTCTGTAATTAGTAGCCTAATCAGCTAAAGCATTGAATATAATAGATAAAATATTGAACACATAGAGCCCTCCTCTAGGCTGGTCTGATGAGACGCATTGGGTCCACGGCCTCAGTGGTGACAGCAAGAGAGAGTCTGCTACGGATTGAAGGGCACTGAGGTTCAAAATGAGTTTTCTTTGTAGAAAACTTTTGAAAACCACAGGCTTTTTAGGAATGCTTTTATTAAATTATGGACCCTTTTGAAAAACCCTTATGCCCAAACCTTTACACATCTTCACATGCTGAGGTAGCAGGGAGAGCCAGCAAGGGAACCGCCAGGTTTTCTGGAGATGGGGAGAAGAAAAGAATCGGATACATACACTTGAAAAAAGGTGTGATTTATAAAGATACTGCTTTGCCTTTTCCCTCTTCAGCAGTGGTGTCTGACAGGGAACTGCTCACTGCAGCCAGCCTGGGAGTGGGCTCTCAGTCTTTCAAGGTGACTTGTTGGGCACCTCCTGTGGCAGGAAAGTGTGTGAGCTGGGGGTGCTGTGCAGCTGCTGCTTGGAAATAGAGGTCTACTACTCATAGGTACGCACTGCCTTAGGTCGCTCACCACAGGCTCTGGGGCACCTAGACTAGTAAGCGCTCCGCTGTGTGGAGGTCCCCAGATCTGTCCTGATGGGAGGAGACCGAGGGCACAAGCACGCTGCGATCCAGCAGGGTGGGAAGCAGCTCCCTTCCCCATGCTCCTGGTGCACGAGTCCTGCCTCCCCTCGCAGCGTGCCCGTGTCTGCCTGACATCCCCATACGCAAGGAGGGAGCGGTGCCCTGTCCAGGGACCTGCTCTCCAGGTTGAAAACCAGCGTTCGGAGTGCGAGATCCCCACTCAGGCTGGGCAGACCCTGGTCTCGACATCAGTGATGCTACTGAACACAGGAAAGAACACCACCGTCCACCCCAGGTAACACCTGGATGTGTCATTTCCTCAGTTTGAGATTGTCAGAAACATGCTCATTTTTGATGGTGGATGAATGCAGAGGTGATGCCATCATCACTTCAATAGCTACACTGCACTGAAGAACCGCCACCGAGTGGTGGTACCTTCCACCAGGAGGTTTTAAATGCTGTCCTTCCTTTATTTATGGAGCAAATGCACCACGCTCTAATCTACTCCTAGTCTTTTAACAATATACCCATTTTTTTATAAAACCGTAACAAGTTTAGAAGGTGACTTGCCTATCTCATGACCAGCCTGCCCAAACCTGACCACGTACATATCCTACCGCTGCTCAGCGCACTGTTCAATGAAAAAGCATGCAGAATGAAAAAGCGCCGGAACATTCCCGATGCTGCCGAGCTGATTAAAGATTCAGCTCAGATGAGAGAGGAAGCGCAGGGTGCAGCACGGTTTCCCGTGTGCCTATAAATAGCTGTTGGACATGATTTATGCAGAGGTCGGCACCAGACAGCTGCGCCCGCCCCGGTCCCTCGCGCTGGTGGGAATGGGACCCATGGCAAAACCCGGCCCCCTCCGAGGAAGGGCTTTTGAAACACATATGGCATGCTCCTGCTAAATTATCTGAAGCTAATGAGAGTTTGACATTTGCTGCAGTGGGAGAAGGGACACGGGACACCTGCTGGGGGGCAAGGTGTCCCCTGGGGGTCACCCCTTGGGGGCTGGCAGCTGGTGAACCTCTTTATTCACCTGCTGGTCTCGCTGACTTTGCTCAATGACAGGTGAAATCGAATGTTTCCAAAATGCTCTAAAAGAACAGAACAGACATAAAGATGCTACTTATGTGCTTCAGAGGGACTTTAGGGAACAGCTTCTCCCCGGCTCTGGGTGGGCTGGGGGGGTCCCCGGGCTGGTGGCACGCCTGGTCCCCAGCCACAAACCCAGGCACGCTGTGACATCTAGTGGCAGGTTACCCCCAGAGCCTAGAGAGCGTGGTCTTGGACAGATCTTTCCTACAGTCCCTGGAGAAGCAGCCACAGGTGTGTCTGCATTTATTACACACTCTTCACACCCATCTTTATGCATAATTATGTATTTGTGTGTAATGTCAAGCATAACAGCTATTTCTGCTTAGGCCAAGGTGTGTTGGAGAAAGGGACGGTATGTTCCCCTCAGCAGACAGCTCTCATCTCCCTTGCACGAGGTGGGAAAGTCCCATCCTCCTCCCATCCTAGGTAGCCATCAAGTGACCCGGCATCACCTCCAGAGCCATGGCCGCAGCTGCACCCCACCACAGGAGCGAACTGAGGTCGGACAGGAGTTCAGCCATTCGCTATTTGACATGGCTTCCCATCCGTGTCCCCAGCAGCAACCAGTGCTGGTGTTTGACCAGCTCAGGCGGCCGTGCCAACATCTCCCAGAAGCTGAAGGCACTAGCAGCCTGCGCGCAGCGGAGAGGTGGAGCAGCAGCCACAGCACATTCACCACCTCCTTCCCCTCCTTTGGCGAGGGTTTATTTAATATTTCACTCTTTTTTTTCAGACTCTGTTCGATTTCATGCACAATCATCAGTGACATATTCAATATTAGCTTGAATAATGACACAGAAATTAAATCAATAGGCTTTGCCTAACAAATAGAAAGGCCCCATCATGCAAGGCTGTGCAGCATGAGTCAGGGACATCATCTGATTGCTGTGCTGCTTTGTGAAAGGAAGGAGGAACAATTACCAAACATGAGGAGTAAAACTGAGAAAAAAGGTCAAATTTCAAGAGGATCCTCCTTCTTGTGTGAGAGTTGGGAGCTCGGAAGGAAAGCGGGAAGCTGCTGAGTAGCCCATGAGCACCAGCCTCTTTGCACAGCCACCCGCCACAAACGTCTATCGCCCCCAAAACACCACACTCGTGACCCATTTCTGGAAGACAATGGAAGCAGCAGCAAGGTCTGCAGTACCACAGCCCCGGAGAGCTGAAACCGGGGTGGCCAGCACAATCCTACTTCAGCTGCTCATGGTCGCTGAACCCAGCCGAGATCCACAAGTGGTCCCCAGGCTCCAGCAGCTGAAAGTACGAGCCAGAAGCTACCACAGTAAAACCTACCGAGCTGTCAGCAGGGCCTTTCCTTTGTCTTTTGCCTTTCACAAAGGTTTGTTTTAATGCATAAAACAGCTACTTATTTGATGTTATCTATTCACCAGGGAAGCCAAGTTCCCTTCCCACACAAGCACGCCTTCCAGCAGCTTCAGGTCCTGCCTTTTCCCAGGAGCGCCAAGGGAAGGGGAAGAGGCGGAGGAGGGACGTTTCTGCAGGCAGGGTGTGCACTCAGCCCCCCTTGCAAGGGTTTTGCCAGACCATGAGGTTTTGGGCAGGTGTCAGACAGTGCTGCCCCTGGAAGTGTTCCTGAATGGTGGACTTCAGAAGGTGGAATGGTAGATTTATACCAAAAAGAATAGCAATCCACATGAAAATGCTTCCAGAACCACCTCCCTGTCTTTTAATAGCTCTCTGACAATGGGGCCAGTGGCTCGGCCCCTTCTGCCCTCCCACCAGCATCCCACTGCATTTGCTGTATCGGCACTCAAGTGCATAATGTTCTTATGGTGAGCCATTCTCCTCGTACAACTTTTAGCTTTTGTCAACAATTTGTTCATTTCCAAAAGACAAGTCATCTTCTACCTTGAAAAAGACACCTTTTCCACCACCTAGAAGACCCGTGTGTACCAATGGATGGACAGTCAGCCCTGGCCTCAAATGCAGCAAACTCATTGTGTTTCTTCTCAGCTCTCGTGCTCGGCACATCGCCAGGGTGACGCAAAGCAATGAGAAATAAATTGACTCAAAACTTGGCCGGAGAGCATCAGCAAACAGAGGGCTGAAAACTCAGCTTGATTTATTTTCTAGAGAGGCAAAGGACAAGAAATGCAGTGTCATTCCCAGTTGTGGCCCTGGCAAACGGTCCTCAAAGCCCACGCGAGAGCAGAGCTGCCAGCGAGGCTGAGCAGCCAGGGCCCCGGCAGCCGTCTGTCAGGGGAGCATCACTGGGAAGGGACGACACGACACTAATTCATTTTCTGAAAACACTCACTGCAACACTTCCACCTCCTGCCCAGAGAATACAAAATGTTTCACATGGAGCAATAAAATAAAAGCCACCATCTGACATGTAGACACTTAATACCATCCTAGAGATCTGTCAGAGTTGTAGGATTTTTGCAGCACTACAAAGCAAGCCTTTGGCAAAGGCGGGAGCTGAAGCTGGCCCAGCTGGTGGCCAGAGCAATGATTGCCCCAGCACAGGTGCACCAGCTCCCACAGCCTGGGGGTGCTGCCGAGGGGCTCCAGCCCTGCCGAAGGTACCTGGGTGCAGCAGGGGCGAGGTGGGAGAGCAACCAAGGGGCCCAGCCAGCCGAGACAGCGAACACGCTCAACCTGTACCCAAAAACCTCCTCCTGCTCTGGGTAGGACAGGGAGGACCCGGGAACATGGCTGTGTCCTGAAGTCTGGAGCAGCCCCCCCACCCACGGCTGCAGGCTCAGGGCACCCACCCCAAAGTCCCCTTCTTGGATCCTTTCCTCCCAGTAAACAGATCGCTTTTGCTGCGACTTTTCAGGAAGAGGCATCAGTGCTCAGGGTGACTTCCCCTCCGGTGGTGATGTTTTCCCAAGGCCCGACATGCTTTCCCCGCCGTGACGCACTGCTGCCGCTTTCCTGGCTCCCACGCTGCCCACCCCCTCGCTCCGTCCCCCGCGGGAAAGCTTCCCCTGCCCTGCAGGGGACACACAGGCAGGGACGAGACCTCAGTGGCGAGCACCAAGGCTCCTGGTGATCCCCCGCGGAGCCCCCAGTGCCCGCTCCTGCTGCCCTGGGCCGACACCCGCTGCGAGACACAGAATTTTTTAACTAAACGAAGTAAAACCCCCATTTCTTGGACAGCACGTGGAATTTCACGCCCTGTGAGATGTACAACAAAACAAACCACGCTCCTGTGCATACGCTCATGGCCACGTGCGTCCCCCCCCGCCCCAGACCCCCCTGCTCCCCGGAGGCTCGCTCGGTCCGTGCGGCGGGGCGGCCGCACCGGCGCGGGTTGCTGCTACCCTCTAGAGGAGAAACCTCTGCCCAGCCGGAACCCTCCGGCTCAGAGAGCAGGCTTTGCTCTGCCACTGAACGCCCTGCCTGAGGCTTTCAGATGCTTAAGCATTAGATTTCATGATTTCTAATAACTGCAACTTTTTTTTTCTAAATCCAAACCAAAACCTGTCGTTGTAAAACTTGCTGTTTTCTGTCGAAACGAACCCAAACAGAAGCAGCACATCCCAGGAGGGAACAGCCAAACCCACACCTTTGACATCCCGTCCTCCAAAACAGCTCACGCCCTGTTTTCTGGTAATAACGTTAAAGACATAGAATAATCAAGGAAAGACAATAAACCTCCTCCTACCTTCCATGGGGAGAGTGAACTGCAACGTAGCACTGTCCTGTGCAGAAGTTACTCCTGTGTCCCTGCAAGCAAGTCCTGCCCGGGGCAACTGAACTCCAGCCCTGTCTGCTCAGCTTTAAGCAGGACCGCCGAGATCCCACCCAGGATGGGGTGGAGAATCCTCCCTGGGAAAGAGCAGCTCGGTCACAGCTCCCTCCAGCCGCTCTTCGCATCTTGGCGGGGCTCTGACATGCCGTTTCCTCTCTCTTTCCCTCGGTATTCAGCAACAGCCCCCTCGGCTGCCGTCTCACATCAGCATCTGCAACCGAGTTTGCAACAGGGATTGAGTTTGACAGTGCCAAAGGTGTGGGTGGCACGGGCCCCAGCAAGAAATACTGTTAGGACATAAATGCAGGATACATATAGTTTAAATCAGCTGCAGGATGGAGACAAATGAAATGCATGGAGGTACTCAAAGCACTAGAGTTATGACAGTGAGAAAACCTCGGTAAACTGGACCGTGGCCCAGCTGAGTGAGCTCAGTGCGGAGCATGCTGCCCAGTGCTATAATGCGGACACCGCCCCTGACACTCCACTCTCCGTTTGCCAGAGGCAATGGGAAAAGCATGCTAAATCTGGTGCTTTTACACAGAAACGCTTACACAGCAAAGGTTATTTTCTTTAAAACAATCTCTCTATTGAATTCATTCTGGCTGGGAAGAGGCAGCTGATCAGGGTTTGAATTTATTTGGCAGTGGGGAGGGTGGCCAGGCCCAGGTGCTCCCGGCGAGATGGGCTGCAGGAAGGTGAGCCAGCAGCACTCACCAACCCACCTGAGCACGGGGCTGTTTGGGGTTCCCTGGAGTTTGCAGGCAGGTAGAGACTAGAGGATGCCAGTAGCATATTTGGGCTTTAACGTGTTTATTGCCCACCACTCAGTTTTGGACCTATTCCCTCTCTGTTTGAGACTGAACTGCCCAGCACCAGGTGGTTCCCACAGACACAGGGAGAGCTCCCATCGCCGCTGAGGAAATTTAAATTTACAAGTACAGTGGAGAGATGGAGAAACCAGTCAGCGTACACAGCAGAGATCACTGCCGTTATTGCTGGGAGACCAGAGCTGATCCCTGGTCTCCGTGTTCAGCTGCTCACAGCACACAACAAATGCCTGAGGGGGCACCAGTGCTCATTACTGATTAACTCTGTGCCACACAGTATCATACCAGGTAACGAGGTTAAGCACTCATGAAGGAAAATCCAAAAATGTTTCAGGTCCTTGTGGCTGCAGACATATACAGCAAACTGAAATAACTCTGATGAGGTTTCTAGTTGGAACACGCTTCTGCATCATTTGTGGAGGGAGACATCCAGACTTGGGTCCTGGTTACCCTGACCGGGATGAGGTCAGGATAGCCACGCGCTTTTTAACAAGGTACGCTGTTGTGACAAGGACAGAAAACAGAAATGCAAGAGGATGTCTGAAAGAACAGTCTTTTCTGACTCTGGAAGTCAGAGGAGATGGAGACACAAGCCTCGCACAGGGCACCCTTCAGAGAAGTGTTACCCCTGGTTGACTGGGGGCGGCACCGCCTGGAGAAGGCAGTGTTCTGCAGGATGCTGGTACCCGCACCACTGAACCCAGTGCATGCAGTGATACAGAAAAGAGAATAATTACTCTTCAGAAGAGGAGCAGAACCAAAGCTAAGCTTTGTGAGCAGTCCCACCACCCCAGTCTGCTCCCCACTGCCGCACTGGGCTCTGGGGCTTTCCAAGTCACATCTCCTGCACTTGCGCACAATTACCAGTAACCCAAGGAGACCTGGCACCGCTGACTCGCCAGGGCCAGGGCGGCAGGACACCAGCACCGTGTCTTCTAGCCAGCCCCAGTTTCTGCAGAGCCGGAGGGGCCCGTCCCGTGGCTCCGTGCCCACATGGGATGCCTGCGCCTGCTCCCCAGAGGCAGCCTGACCCCAGCTTCCTTCCCAGCCTCTCTGAACTCCCGGGCCCTCGGAGGAACAGCACTGCAGTATTTTTAGCCTGTTTACAAAGACAGAGCGGTACATTTCTGTGTGGCTTGCAGTGAGCGAGCACGAGTCGCGTAGTCGGCGGGTCAGCTGGCAGCCATCTGGGCAGCAGCACAGCGGTGGTTTGCCTGGGTAGATGCTGGCATGAGAGAAGGAAAGAGAACCTGAAAGAGCACCAGGAGAATGTGACCATTTTGCTTTTCCTTTCTTTAATAAAATTTTCTTTGAGCTCTGGGAGTTTCAGCCTCCCTCTGTCAGCGACCCGGCTCTGCAGGAGCAGCAGCTGCTCCCCTCTGTCACTGCTGGAGACCACGAGACAGAAGGAACAGCAGGAATCCAGTAGCTGGATCTCCTACGTGGTCTCCAGTAAGAGCATTATCCACTTTACCAATTTCTGTTTTGAATTGCAATGCTTGGGCTAAGAATGGCAGCACAGGAGCAATGGCAACAGCTGTTGTCAGAAAAGTAATCAACCTTCTGCACCTCCTCCTTAAAGTCACCTGGAGTTTGTGCACACACGCCATGTTAGTGTTTTGGTCATCCTGTCATACGTAGAGCAATGTATCATCTTCCCCTCTGCAGACCTTTTCAGAGTCTCCTCACATCCTGCATCTGGTCAGTGCTGGGGAGAGGACACCAGGCAGGTGCCACCTGGTCTGGTTCAGTATGAATGCACTATAGCTCTGCTGTGACACCAGTGAATGCCATTTGTCCTCCTCCCAGCACTTAGAAGTGGTGAGGTTTTGTTCTAGTTAGCATGTTTTGGTGCAGACAACATTCTAGTTCCTTCACCTAATGCCACTTCAGTCCGCTACCACCTGCCCACGTTACAAGGGATGGGGGTGCGCATGGCAGAGCACTGGCTGACGTTCATCACGCTGCCCTGTTGCCCCTGAACCTCTCCTTAAAGTGAATGAAGGGCGTCTCCAGGCTTCCAGCTAGGTATACACCAAAACCTGCTTTGTTCTGCAGCCAGGAGGACACTCCGCCCAGGCAGCCATCACTTGCTCTTCACAGAGTCCAGGACAAGCCGAGAAGCAGCCGTATTTGAGCTCTTGCATACGGTGCAGGGTAGTAAATACTACCCATGGCTCTGTCGCTTATATTTAGGAAAAAACATGTCCGTGCTGCTTTCTCACAGTCCAGTGTAACTCGCATGCAACTGTCTGTTCTGGAAGGTCGCCCAGGTCAAAACAAGTCAACACAAGATGTTTCATCTCCAAGCAGGGCTCGGCAGAGCTGTGTGCTCAGACACAAGCCCAGCAGAGGCCAGGTTATGGGTGGCTGATACGTACAGGCAGGGAAAGGATCTCTTGGAAGGAGGCTTGAGCCAACACAAGTCTCTGGTGGTGACTGCAAGACTAAAAAGGTGGGGAAATCTCAATCCATAAGGAGCCAAATCACTACAGTCCCTAAAAAATAAGTTCAAAGGTCTGGGCCCCCATGCTCTTGCAGGGAGAGCTGGGCAGGTCAGCAGTACTGGGTGCTGTGCCGAGATGAGCAGGAGCAGCGTGGGCTCAGCACGGGGGGAGCATCTGTCCACACTCAGCCCTGCTCAGCGAGAGCCCCAGGAGCAGTTCAGCAAGACGATGGCTGCTGGAGAGGAGGCAGTGACCTGGCTGAGTGGGGGACAGCCTTGTCCCGCTCCTGGGTATGGCTGGCCACCTCCTGCAGCACCCTGAGCCCCTCCAGCCCAGGCTGTGTCTCACCCCCCTGTTGCTCCCACCAGGCTCCATGTCAGGGCTCTGCAACGTGCCCAGCTGCCAGCAGAGCTGCTGGCACAGTGAAAATCGCTGCTCCTGCCCTCTCTCTTTTGTACAGGCAAGGCAGGAGAAGAGAGCACCAGGTCGTAATGGAAATAGAAAGCCTGCGGTGACCTGCCCTGAAGACAAAGCAACCTCTAGCAATGCCCGTGGTGGAGCTCCCCACTCCCAGGGTCTGTCAGACCCTGTCAGAGGATCTTGTGCATTCAGCGCTGCAGACATGATATGGGGAGGCAGCGCAGGCAGGGGGACGACCATCTCCACCTGGCCATGGTGGGCTGCATTAGCCCCGGGACAGAGCTGGCCAGGCACTGCTGGGGGAAAGGGAGTCAGCATGGCACCAACCGGTGGGAGCCCTCCCCTCAGCCCCGCGTCACGGCGGTGGGCAGGGGCGCAGCACGGGCTACAGCACCCTTCTTTTTTTAGGTTTGCATACAGCTTTGGGCAGTCTCCCTGGGTCCTTGTGACAACACTGCAAAATATTTGTCAAGGCAAGCAGTATCCTGGAAAAAGCCCCCGACAGACCATGGGAGCAGAGCCATGGGGTGCAGCTGGCCCCCCACCCCTTCCCAGGCAGGGGATGGGCATCTCAGTCGCCCTGTGCTCCTGTGAGCCCAGGGGAGCCGCCAGGGAGACCCCCGGCACGGAGCACAGCTAGCCGTCCATGGAGAAGGAGAGGTGACTGCACCAAACACGCTGCTAAATCTCTGCTTCCAGCCCTTCGTACTACACAGCATCTGGACTGGCACAAAGGGATTTGTTTCAAAACGCTCTGGCTTGTCTCCCCTCACCAAAAGCTCTCGGTATGTTTTTTTTTTTATGTCCCAAAATAGGGGGATGCAGCCGCTGGGAAGGGCTTGCTCAGCTCCCCTTCTGGGGACCCAGCCAAGAGCAGGTCTGATACCATTCTTGGGGCTTTATTGTCTTCTCCTCTGCATTGACCCAGAAATACAAGTGCACTTGAAGAGTTCCCTAATTCCTTCAGTGGAAAGCCTTATCACAACATTCTTTTTAGAAGAGAACAGAAGTAATAATATTAGGTAGAAGAAAATGTATCTTTTGCTCTACTGAATACAGTTGCTTTCTTGGTATTAGCTTTGGTTTCAACACCATTAAGTAGAAGAACTAATAACAACTCAGGCATGATTGAACTCAGTCACAATAACATATAATTTCCCTGTTGTTGTACAGAAAACAATACAATTAGAGTATGAAGAATTACTTCGACAAAGCAAGGAGTTCGTCACGCCTAATTTTCTCCCATACCTCTCTAAAGTAAGTCTATCAAACACACTATATGAAAAATAATTTTTCTCCTCTGACAAATAACAGATCATGTCTGTAGAAACTTGGAAAGACTGCAGCTCTAACCCGTATCACCAACAACGGCACGCGTACCAGCACAGCCCTGGGGACAAAGGCCCGTGCGTCTGTCGCACGCGCTACGGCAGCAGGGAGCAGCTTCGGCCAAATGAAGTGCCAGAACGGCTGTCATGAAAGGCTCCATAGAATTAAAATACCTTAAAGAGCAGAGGTCCATATTGATAAAAGCTCTTTAGCTTGTATTTGGAATAAGAGACGACCTCTATGGGTTTTTAAGATAGCTACACCTTGGGTTTTTGAGAATTACCTAAATTGTGTCACCCTAGGAGGGGATAGGCTGAGTTCAACCAGGGGCATGGAATAGGAAACTATTGAAAGACTTTCTATTTTTTGAAGTCTTGATTTTGATATACTATTTCTCTCAATGTGTGTGTATGTATATATTTTCCAATTAACATCAGGATTACTATTTTATAACCTCTTTCTCAGAAACCCAGGCTTGCAATAAACTGTGGTCCTGAAGGCTGATCTTTGTGATATGCTCCAGGACCAGAAGTGGGAGTTCGTGCCTTTACACCAGCGGAGGACAGAGGGATGATGCAAACCTTCCTGAGAAACAGCAAATGCCTGAACTCTGAGCTCCTCAAAAGGCTTTCTGATCATGCTCAGCCTTATTCACACCATCTGGAAAAGTTGTAAGTTAAGTAAGGGCTATTGTTTTACAGGAGAAAGAGACCATCCATCCCAGAATTTGTGTTACTTTCACTCCCCAGTAAGTTAATGCTCCATACTCCTACTGACCAGCACATCCCCTATGTATACCTGATGAACCCCTCGCCGTTCCCAATGGGCTGTAGTGCTGGTCTGGCGGGATGGGCTCCAGGACTGCAAGCAGTGGCTACGGTTGGTGCTGCCTTTCAGTCCAGCTCAAATGCCTTTGTGCTCCAATGCCAGAGTCGTGACCAGCCCACGCAAATTAAAGCTAGGATTTTCAAAGTGGCTTGAGGACCTTGGAGACCCTCAAATTATAGATCTTACATGCAAATACAATTCCCAATGTCCTATTCCTCCACTGAAAGTCCTAAACTAATCCAACAGCCTCTTTGCTCCGTCCTTGGGGAGGAGCATATAGTGCCTTACTGGCGGCATCAATAAACCTCCAAACTGAAACTTATCTTCAGCCCAAAGAATAACTTGCTTCTTGTTTTGAAAGAGGAATAGGGATGTTTTTTCAATAACAGTTAAGCCCCTTGGCACCTCTGAAAGGTCTTCTTATAAAGAGTGAAGTGCCTTGAGGCTCGGGGCGGGGGAAAATAAATCTCAATTTGGCTGTTGCAGCTTCGACTTATTTTGAATGCAGTCTTGGGTCTGGAGAGGGGGATGGCAAGAGAGAGAACGGCGGATTGCCAGGTGGAAATACTGCCACCAAAATCTGTCTCTGCAAAGATGAATGCAAGCCACAGGTGGAAAGGCCTATGCCCAACCCACCAAGTTTCTTAAAACAATTAGTCTAGAAAGCCGTTTTCAGTAACTAGAACTTCTATTACTCTTGCCCTATCTGCGATGATGCCAGCTCCCTGCTGGGGCCAGGGCCAGGGCGCCGAAAAGGAGGAGCTTTGCTTAGTGAGTCCAGCGTTCTCTTCTGTGCCTGGCGTGAGGACTTGTGGACAGGGAGCTGGACAGATAGAGGCATTATTTTTGACATCCTAGAAAGGCTTCCTGAAAAACCATGCAGGTTCAAGTTCACATATTTCTGTAAGCACCAAAAACGAAGAGGAGCACAGAACTGACCCTTAGCCTGGTCGGCTCAGGTTGATTCTCTGAACAACAGCCACTCCAAAATCCTACATCCTTGCACCAACCACGCCAGCCCCACATTTGCTGACAACATCAAGTAGAAGAAAAGAAACCTTTAGGAAACGGGCTCTGTGGCGGTCATTCTTCTTAAGAGCTTTCCCGTTATGCTTTGGCTTGTAGATACCAGTTACATTTCAAGACACACCAGGGAGATACCAGAGATGCTGATGTTAAAAAATGAAATGAAAAAGTTGGAGGGCCAGCACCCTGAAGGCAGTGTCAGCCCTCTTGGACCAATCTATGGTTATTTTAATTTTTTATTTTTCAACTTCTTAAAGACAAGTCAATGTTAAGGTCAATAAGAACAATGTGGCATTCTATTTTTTTATTTATTTTTAAAGACAAGACAACATGAAGGTAAAAATTTGGATTTAGCCAAGGAAGCAAACTTTAAGGGTTTCTGCCATGCATTTGCATCTGTCAGGGACAAGAAGTTCTTGGATCCAGCTAAAGAAAACATTATATATAATTTTTACCCAACAATTGCACAACGCTGTTTCCATACGCTTTCACTATGCAGTATAGCAGAAACCTTCCTGCAAAGCACAGGCACCAGACACGCCGCTCAGGGGGTGTAACCACGCGTGTTCCCAGGTGACACTTGGCACCAAACCCACCCTGTTCCTCCTCGGGCTTGCCCATTTCCCAGCAGCACGGACCAAGCAGGGCACGGCCACCCTGAGCAGCGCGGGTCCCGCTGGCCGTGCACCAGTCCACGCTGCCTTTTGGGGCATCTGGCCAGCCCTGGCAGAAAAGAAATGGTGCAAAATCCAGGGATCTTGGAGTGACAGATCCACTAATATTTGTTATGGAGTACCAGCAGAAGGAGCCTGGTCAGGGCTTCACTTCACACCAGCCCTCAGGATCGCCTGCTGCTTTACAACCCCCCCTCCTGCAGGCGTCCACCCTTCACCCCTGGTATTGCTCTGAGGGGCACAGATTTACAGATTGAAAGGATCAAATTGGAGATTTTATGTTTCACTTGTTCTAGTCAAGCTACTCCCCACTACCTACTCTCTTAGGTTTTGCCCGAGTTGTTCGTTGCAGTCCTTGTGAAGATCAGCAACACCCAAGAGCATAACGGCAACAAATGGCAGCCGGAAGAAAGAACGAACTGGAGCAGAAGTTCCCTATTTGGTCTTGCATCAAATTGGCTCCTACTGCAGTCAGTGCAGGCAAAAACTGAGTGATGGATTTTTTTTTTTCACCCCCGTCCACTAAAATCTTTGGAATTCAACTTAAAAATAACCTCAGCGCTGCCTTCCAGTGCTGGGCCACCTGCAATAGCTGTTAAACAGGAGGTGAAAGTACTCTGTGCACTCCAAGAGGGTCTGGGAAGACTTGCTCAATCACACCTGGGTTTATCCAGAACTTCTGTATATCAACTTCACTCTGAAAATCCGCCTGATCTGAAATCAAAGCTCTGGAAGAAACGCCTTGTGTTCACCTGCCTAGTGTTCCGCACTGCTCCTAAAAACATACATATTTTTACCACAAAGTACCAGGCTTAAAGTTCCCAAAGGTCCTTCCAGCAACACTTGCTGTTCCAGAGGAGGTTTTGTTTAGCGTGCATTTCATAAGCACCGATGCCATCCTGCCACGCAATGCTGGCATGGCCCTCCTCAGGCAGCAGGCCAGCAGCGTGTTTGTCAGCGCACTAGCAGCTAGTTTCTCAGAAAGTGATTTTTGCTATATTGTCCCGAGTTCTTTATATATCATTACACAAAAGCTGGTATCTAAGGGAGTATTCCTTCATTTACTCCCTCAGGCTTATTTCTGGGGCTGTCCTCACAACTCCTTGCAGTCATACTGGTTTAAAAATTACCCATGCGCCTTGAGAAGAGACTGCTGGGCACCAGGCAGCACCTTCATCTTTTAAAATGCCTACAAAACTCCGGCCAAAGAACAAGTATAAATATTGAAAACTAGAAATAAAATTCTAGCTAAATCTGAACTTTCACAGCTCTTGATCCACTCGGTCCCACAAAGGAAAAAAAAACATCACGGGCAAAGGCAGTGCCCTGGTATGACACACCGGGACGACACATGACACGGCAGCATTAAAAGGAGCGCGCTTGCCAAAAAAGTAGACATGGTCCCAATTCCTTGATCAAGGCCACAGCCCTGATGCTCATTTCCCACCAGCTCGGGATTACATACACCTTTGGACTGACCTGCGAGGCGTTCTTCCCTTGCGCTCTTCCAGAAGCCGTCCCAGCCCTTGCCGCTGGAGCCCCCGGGGTGGTCGCTCAGGCATCGCCTCAGGCGGGGCTTCCCAGGCGCCTCCATCCTCCCCCCGACGGATCCAGCCTCTCAGGGAGAAATTGCAGCACATTGGGACCAAAGCAAGTCCGTTCTCCCAGTGTTTTCCTCTTCGTCTGGGCTGGCAAAGCTCCTGCACAGAAGAAGCCGTTGGGCAGTTGGTGAACATCCCTCTGTCAAGAGCAGGGAGCGGAGCCCAGGGCAGCGTCCCGGGCGTCCCTGCGCAGAGCTCTGCTGCTCGGCTCCCTCCTGCTGTAAACACAGCCCTTCCTGCCGCCCAGGGAATCAGTTGCCGCCCGCAATAAATAAAGAGCGAGGCAACGCGTGTTTGGGAACACTCTGCCTTCGCATTCCCAACTGCACTGCTGTAACCGTGCATGGAGCGGTGTCCCCCTCCTCTCTGGGCTTGGTAACCCACCCTGTCTCTGTGGCAGGTCGCATCCCTGCCTTTACCAGTGTGCAGTTATTTGGGATGAGTTTTGTTGTTTCTTCAGGGGTTTTTAGTATTTATTTTGAACAGAGCAGCCTGGTCTACTAGGAGAGTGGGAAGCTTTTGCTGTGTTATGGGATTAACCTAACCACTCAAACAGAAGAGGTCTCCAGGACTGAGATACATCAGTTCCCTGAGGAACATCCTCAGAGAAGCCCTGCTCCAAAGGCACTTCTGCCCTGCGCTATCTGCTCTCCCATGCACTCGCTGCCCTGTACACAGGTGAGTAATATTCTGGCCTTACAGCCTGATTTTACTTACACAAACACAGGCTGGCATAGATGCAGCAAGACAGAGGGAAACTATCTTCCCAGGCACCACGGCTCCCTCCAAACACCTTTTTGCAGGATGTCCTTAGCTCTGTTGTCACTGTAAGGGCAAATTCCAGAATCACGACTGATACTGCCTGGGCAGGGGCTGGAAGCAGCGACGGGGACGTACAAAAATCCTCTGCCCCATACTCATTCAGCTACCTGCTTGTAACATGGTGCCCACTTAAATATGGTCTCACAAGAGCCTGCTGGAAGAAGTAGAGGCACATCCAATCGTTAAATTTAGGTTCCCTCCCCATCTGGGACATAAGAATGAAATAGCTTTATAATGGATGGACAAAAAGCAAATACCCACCACGTAGCTCAGCACTGATGAAGCTCCTTGGCAAAATCTGTCCTGAAAAAGAAAAGAAATTGATGGGGAAATAACTTGAATGGCTGCTGGTGTTACATGTGGGCTTTAAACATCCACCATTGCTATTTCTGGCAGGCAGCGTGGGTCTGATATCTCACAGGACTAAGTTTTGATGGTATTTGTTGAAGGAAGCTCAGCACACAGCAATAGTTACCGGGCTGCTCCAGCACACACATCAGCACCACACGCACTCGTCTACACCTCAGCTGATAAACCACCAGCCCCCACAGCTGGATGCTCCTCACCGAGCACACAGATGCATCCAGGGGAGGTCTGAGAGCACCCTGGGAGTCTTTAGAGATGATTCCTTATGTCGGGGACTGATACTGCAAGCCTACATCCTGATTAAGACAACTTAATTAACGTCCCCCAGCAGAAGGGAATCTGAGGACTGGAGGCAGGGCTGGTGACAGGCACAGTGACTGCTCTGAGGCTGTGAATCGCAGCATTACGCATCTTCTCCTCAGCGCCGCTGCACACTTCAGACCCGCAGAGCAGGGTAGTTCTCAGCCACACGTGATGCATTCGATACAATAAACTTATAGGCATAGCTGATTTTTTTTTTTGGCCTGAATTTCTAAAACACTTGAAGTTAGTATCACAATGAAGACAAAGCAACTAAATACATGCTTCCATTTCAAAAAGAGTCATTCAGGGTTTTGGACAAATGCAATCCTGAGATATGACCGCAGGTGCATCTGTGCCATGCAAGCGGCCATTCCCCACGCCTCCCTGCCCAGGAAAGGCTGAGAGCAGCGGGCTCGTCCTGCGCAGGCACCTCCCTGGCCGTGTTCTGGATGCATTGCAGGGAACAACCCTTCCACGAAAATGAGACTTAACGGAATGAAGGTGTTTAGGTTTAAAACCAACATAAGCGGCCACCTGAAGAGGGATGGCAGAGATACATATCGCAACTTGCACAAGAGGCTGGTTTCCATCCCAGTGCCTGGAGAGCTGCGTAGGGGGACACAGAGACACCCCGACACCTCCGAGCACGAGGGCTGGGTGCCACTCAGACATCTCCTGCGGAGAGCTGATGGCTCCCTGCGTGGGGACAGCATGGGGTCCTCCTCCCAGAGCACGGAGTCAGCTTGGGGTTTGGTGCCTCTGTGCAGTCCCAGCCACAGCAGCACTGGCACGATCCTGCTGCGCTGCACAGAACTCCTCCTGCTTCACGGCATTGCTAACTTGATGCCTCATGAGCCTGGGAGAGTCACCTCCAATTTCATGGAGACTGCACAGCTACAAAGAAGAAAATCTGCTTCATAAAGCCAAAAAAATCAAAATGAACAGTCGGAAAATGCATATAAAGGAACTAAAGTACCTCCCATTATTTCCCAGACATGACCTTGGGCTTAAACATGAGGCAGGCTGAAAACAAAGCTGTGGGTAGGAAAAAGCAGCAAAGTTGCTCCACCTTCCTAGAAGCTTCTCACATTCACACCTCCACCTTGGGACTCCTGCAAGGGCCAAAACGTTTCCTGGAACTTCAAGCCATTTCGAGATGAAGTGAACATCCTCACTCAGCAGATGTGTTTAGGAAACTCAGGTGTTTTTAAATTATCCATAATGGTAGAACAACAGATTTGAACAAAAAAAAAAAAAGGCTGACAGCTAGTCATTAGAGTTGCTGCAAAAATAATCTGAACCTGTCTAAGGCTAAGATACAAGTGTTTTTATGTACCATTTAGCATCTCCCTTGTGGAGAACTCGAGCATTTGTGCATCTGGATTTCATCTGCACCCAAATGAGACCGTGGGTATGATGTTTTATCTTGAGCTGGTTGCAACTGGTAACGATGTGTTTGGATACTACCACTCTCTCTCAGATATATTTAAAGGGGTGTGTGAGTATGTACATACTGTTAAAAAAGTTAAGTAATGACTTAACAGCTAAGGTTAAACTTGAATCATTCTTTTGCCCAAAGAGACAGCTTTATTAGCCAGCACGGAGGAGTATTTATTCAGAGTTAAATAAAGAAAAATACAGTTTGAAGATAAGTGGCTTATCGTTTAGCCAAAGATTTCTTACAGCACGGAAGGTATACAGTCAGAGCCAGCCAAGAAATGTCCTGCGTCTGCAGCAGGCAGGCACCGAGCGGCAGGGCTGGGCACCAGCACCAAAACCTGCCGAAAGCCTGGAGGAAGAGGGATGTGTGTTTTTTCTTTACATGCAAAATTTGGCCATCTCAGCTGCTAGATACCAACGTCAGAGATTTCCTTCCCATCTCTAGTTTAACAGCTAAAGCTGTCATTTTCCAAGACAGACCGCGCCAAGGGAGAGGTTTCCCTGCCAGAGGGAGGTTATAACTAGATCAGATAGCCCTGGTTAATCTTCACGCTCAGAGCAAAGAGCAAACCTGCTATCTGTCATCCACAGTGTTATTTACAAACACCACGGTGGTAAAAGCAGCCTGTATCTCTCTTACCCCAAGTCATACTCCTCCATTACAAATAGCAACAGGGAGGTTTCTTCTTTCCTCCTCAAGAAGAGGAGTGTTGAAACAAGATTTTAGGGTTAATTATGTAAGGCAGGAGAAACCAGCACTATGTTAAAGGGCTGAGACATATCGGCAGTTGTGTTTTCTTGGGTAAGCCAGCTGTCACTTCTGAGGACTGCCTTTACAGAGAAATTAACATAGTGATCACGTTCAGTTAAACCCGTCTGAAACACCCATAGGAAAGCTTTGGTCCCCTGTTGTAAGCCTATTACACTGAACAGAGTAAACGCCCTCCTGCGTGGCAGGGGCGACCCCGTCAGCCGCCGGCTGTCTCAGGGACATGGGTACTTCGCACCCTCCGGACAGACCCTCCACAGGGGGCTGCACCTGTCCGATTGCTGAAGTCCGTGTCTCCTATCTCGGATTCATCATTTCCAAAAAACACAAGCAAGCACATGCTTGCCACCTATATGCCAAACCAGGGGGGACTGCAGGCGTCACCAGAGAGCCTGTGGAGAGCTGTAGAACCTGACATCAGAGTCACAGAAAGGCAGGAACAGGCAAACTGTCACACACAGGCTAACATTCCCATTTCTTTCCCAGCAAATCCTGTTGCCAAAGGTGAGAGACCTTCAAGGAGCAACAAGCGAGGACCAAGCTACCAACTGCAGCAGGCACAACCCTGCCAGTCCTGGCACTACCTCTGCAGGGATGAGACTTTTCACAGAGGCAAAGGGCAGACTCACATTAGCTTTAACCCTAGCGAGCACACTGCCTGGGGCACGGACGGCTGGAAAACAGGAGTCCTGAAAAGGCCAGGGCCAGAGCTGCTAAAATGAGGAGCGGGCTCAGGCCATCCATGTGGAAAGACCTGTAGGCATGATGAAATGTCACAGGTTTGTCTCCCTGTGTTAGGATGAGCTGTTGCCCCCCCCCAGCAGCGCTGCCACCAGGAGCTGATGCTCAGCTGCTTCCCATAACCCTTCTCCCTGCTTCCTTCTTCCTTCCCCCAGAGAAGTTTTTTGGCTTGTTACATGTTACGTTCCCAATGTACAGAACCCTGCAATAGTGTAGTTGTTTGTAGTTTATACAGACTAAGATTCATTTAATATCCTTGTGGAAAAGTTGTGGAAATCAATGGGATTATAGGAGCCCACTGAAGCCAGGATATTTACTCAATGGACAGCTGGTTGTCATCAATTCTTATGTTTCAGTCAATTTGTTATTCTGACACCCTTAAGCTATGGATTTCCTTTTAAATGGTAAGTGTCATATAGGTTTGGTTATTTAAAATTCTGCGTTACCATAATTGTTCTGTGGAACATATGAAACTTTTACACCAGGAGAACAGCAGACAGCCTTCCAATAAGGCTGGGAGTCTGTGCCAGCAGAGGGATTTTCACGCTATTTTAAGCATTTACAAGTTGTCTCAAGCCTTAAATGATAAAAACATCAAGTAGTGAGAGTGCACTGAACTCAATATTTTGCTATTCAGCTAGCCTAGTGGGAACATGCTAGAGCAAATATTTAAATGTAAGCACCAGCTGGAGGCATTTCCTGCAGCTGCTGCCACGAGGCATTAATCGGGTGTTAACCAAAACCACTGGATTCGCGCGAAGGCGAGACCTGGGAGCTGCTGCCCTAGAAGGAAAGGTATTAGCTACAGCCAGGGTGCCCTTACGGTGAAGGAACACAGATCCGCTTTAATAATAGCACCCGGGATGAAGGTGACAACAGATGAATTAAAAGGACCAAGGACAGGTTTTGTGGAAACAATTTAGAGGCTTAAGGAAGATTTTATTAAGCCTAAATCACTAAAGAAAACTTGTTTGAGCAGTTTCCCTTCATCACCCTGCCACAGACAGGGTTTGTGGGAGGAGAGGTGCGTACTGCCCAGGGCCATAGAGGAGCCCATGGCATATCCACACCTCCCGCTGCTCTTTCAGCCTATTTATGCGCATCCCATCGGGCTCACAAGCGCTTTTACTGGCACTGCTGGACAAATAATCCCTTTGTATGTGATCCCCTGAAACACAGCCATGCCAAGCACACGGGGCATTGAAGGGCGTTGACTCCTGGCTGGCCCAGCATGCCCTCCTACAAGCCACGCTCAGCCTATCTCAGCTGCCACCCAGCTCCGCAGGCATTGCTGCAGGTGCCGAGGGAAGCCCCCGTCTCCAGCCAGGCCAGACCCCAGTTCAAGCCTGTGCAGGCTTTCGGGAATATCTAGAGGTAGAGATAAAAACCTGGAACATGTTTAGTACTCACCAGACCCAAACCAGCGACTCCCACATGCTGAGGAATGACAAGTGACATGCTGTGTCCTGCGGAGCTGCTCTGTGGGGGTGCAAGGCAGTCACCTGCTTAAAAAGAAAAAACAAAAGAGAACATCTTTTTTTAAAAAAATAGGGATTGGAAAATAATGTTTAAAAAATTAAGGCTTGTTTTCCATCAATTTACCCAAAGGTTATCCATAGTCAAGTAGAAGGGAAAGCAAAACCCAGAGCTGAAGGAACAATTTCTTTATTTTTAAAATAAGATGCTCTCAGTTTCCCAGGAAATTCTCCAAGAGGACAATATTGCACGAAAAAAACCCCAGCTTTACTTTTCATAGTCTCAGAATGATACATTTATAAACCTATACCAGGCTAAAAATTGACAGCTCGAGAGGATCACCACGTCTCTGAAGACAGAATGAAGAGCCAAGAAGCAGGTTACTAGAGCCTGAAAATATATTCCTTTTAAATAAAATACTGTTGTTACATGCGTGGGAGTAGCACAGGGTAGGACAGCAGCCTTGTATTTCTTCAGAGAACACAGGCATTTAAATGAAATGAATGATACTATAAACTAGAATCATATTTCAAATAAACATATAAGTGACAAGTGTTATTTCAACACGTCTAGTTTCATATCTGTAGAAAGAGCTGTTAAGAAGTCTCTCTAAAAGTGATGGAATTTTTTTTTTGCTTCAGCAACACTTTCCATCAGCATGAGCTGCAGTGACTGGGCAGGAGGCTGTTAGGTGTGACATTTATTTTAGTATTTTGTTAACACCCTCTGATTTGGAAAAATCTGTTCCAAATCCTACATTCCAGTAACTAAAGTGAGTAGAGACCAGCCATGTGTTAATCAAATATTGCCAGGAGTGACCAAAAGCCTTATTGTGCCATCAAATTGCATTCTGGCACATTTTTTTTTCATGTTGAACTGCATGTGCTAAGCATGAGAGCCCATGAAGTGCGAAACCCAGCTTTACCTTCAATATTGCATCTATTCATGAAAGGTGATCTCTACGCCAGTGTCTCACTTTTCAAGCAGCAAAGGCTTAACCTCTCCGGCGCAGCAGCCCCCTCGGTTTATGCCCCCATGGTACAGAACCTGCTGCCAGCAGGAACAGGACGAGCACCACACGCCTCACCGCCGAGCCCTGCAGCAGCTGTGTGAACCTGTGAACGCTGAAGAGAAGCGAAACAGATCCCAAAATCACATCAGGTTTCAGGTCGTACGTTCACAAGCAGTTTCATTAATGAGCACGTGCTGCTGTTGATCGTCATTGCCCTCCCCGTGGCAGTGGCAGAGGTTTCCCAGGGTCAGCCCAGGGGTGCAGCATCACCGTGTCCTCACCTGTGGTGGGGGCACAGCCCAGGGATGCCCCAAACCCCAACATCCATGAAAACACTCCAGATTGAGCAGATGTCCTAGAGCACTGTCTAGGTTGGATAAAACATAGTTTAACAAAACTTAGCAAATATATTTGAAAATAACCTTAGAACTAAGCTGAGATAGGCTCATTTCTTTAGTGGTTTCAGCCTCCCGGTGAAGCCCACCTGGAACCAACCACCACTGCAAGGAGAAAGAGTTGCAGAAACCAGCACAAACTAACAGATGGCGATAAGGTGATGGGAGCAGGTTTGTATTGCCTCGGTCCAGAAGAGCTAGACCAACCTCTGCAAGTATAGATGAGGGACATGCAAACTTGCAGGGAGGAGCTCTAGACCTGGGGTTCTAGAGCCTGTAACTAACTCCTGTTACAAACACATTGCTTGGAGAAAAACCATCAAACAAACAAAGTCTTGCTCATCAATACACTTAAATTTAAGTATTCTTTCTGTACAAGGTGTTTAATAATTCTCCCTGAAAGTCACCAAAGACATGTGCCAAGGAGCTTGTGACTCAAGGGTGAGTGCTCCAGAGACCCCCATGCACAAGCGGGACCTGCAGCTGACCCAGCCTGGATTTGCAGTTTCAATTCCAGAATGTCACATCTTCAGTCCCATGTATTAGTCACCACCTGCGAAGGAGATGAAAACTCTAGAAGAAAAAGCAAAAAAACCCTAAAAGAGATGGTGGTATTAGCTGAGGCACGTGGATGCTGGCAGCTCCCCAGCGCACAACCCGGCACTGTCACCCCCTCCGCGATGACCTGCCCCAGGGCCTGCCACCAGGAGCCAGCTGACATCCATCCACGCTCCTTCAGACTCACAGACAGGCCCCAGAGGTTTTGCATTCAGGTTTTGTCTGGGCTTCTCGACAGAGGCCATTGCTGTTCCAGCAAGTTTATATTCCTAGGATGCAGCTCGGAGCCAATGTCAGCGCTGGGCCCGCAGTAACATCTTCCGCAGCTGCCAGAAGCCACCGTGCCACAGTGCTGGCTTTGCTCCGAAAGCAGGGGCAGCCACGCAGGTTGCATAACGGGCAGCTTGCTGCCGGTAACAGCTAAGCTGTTGAAGCGGGGGGGCTTTTCATTTTTTAGAAGAACCTCTTGCAACTATTAGGCATCATATATAGGCTGGGCCAGTTAAAAAAAAAACACAACAAACCCCACAGTTTTCATGTGAAAGTGTGCTTTCAAAAATGGGTTTTGGTCACAATTTAAATGTCTCTGATGGTTGGCATGTAAATATAACAACAGAGATGATAAGGAGATGCACACTTGAAATAAGGTACCAAATTGTAACAATAAGGGAAATTTAGGTCTTTTACAAATTATCAAGTGTTGTGATAGATTAAATAATTTTAAAAATTAAAGTCAGATTTATTCTAGAACAGGCACTAGAGGTAACTAAATCTGAAATTCATTTAGGGGACTGTTGCTGCCTCTGCTACGCAGTATTCATACCACAGTGTGGCGAAGGCTCCTGCTCCGCACATGACTGAGCATCCTCCCGAAGCGCACGGTGCTGGCTCCAAGGTGCCAGTGGCATCTCTGTGGCACCACCAGAACCCCTCTTGCCAAAAATGGCCTAGCTCGCCTCCACAGAAAGGAACATCTCCACATCTTTTGGCTACAGGCACTTGCCTAGCGAGTGCAGGTAACACATGGGAGAGGGCACCCCCCGCCGCCTCTCGCTGCTGCCGTCGGGGAGCGCAGCTCTCCCCCTTCTCACCCACCGGGTCCGGTACCAGACGGACAGAAGGACAAATAAAAAGCGAGCACAGGGCGGCGGGCGCCCCCACGCAGCACAGCAAGAAAAGATACTGCAACCTCCCCGTCGGGGAATCGAACCCCGGTCTCCCGCGTGACAGGCGGGGATACTCACCACTATACTAACGAGGACCGAGTAAATTGCCCGCACAGTCATTATCTGAGTGGCTAACAAGTGTGTTAATGACTCCTTACTGCTTCTTTATCGATGCCTTCGCAACGGGACCACTTTTCCCTCCTGTCCCTCTACCGCGCTCGCTGCAGGTCACCATGGTCGCTCTGGCTGGAGCAACCACCCCCAGCAGCATGGAGAGAATGGCCAAAATACCCACTGTTTGCCCCAGCTCGGCCTCTCCCAGGTGCACAAGCTCCGCTCACATCAACCCGGTCAAGAGCAGACACCATCTGCACTACTTCGGCTTAAAAAAGCGCTCACTGCAAAGCTTCCTGTGTAAGGGCTATGCTCAAGCTTCAGTATTTACTTTACACAAAAACACACACTATATGTATCTATAGGATGTACACTTTAAAGAATGCCTAAACTCAGCCCTGATACTTATTGCAGCAGTCCAGAATTGCTACTCCATGGATACCAAAGTGATTCAGGAGTTCGCATTTATATATGTAAGAACATGATGTTGCATCACGGAATCACATCCACAGACGGGGTGTGTCAGAGTCTGCGTTAAGATCCATTACCAGCACCGAAAAGTTTTAAAAAAGTAAAGTAAAAAAATTGTTGAAGATTCAGAAACATTTCTCTCCCCATCCAAACCGCTGCCAGTTCTGGAAAACTAAGAAATACACACTGAGAATACAGGGAAAACTCAATAGTAGAGACTTCACTCCTAGATTTCATAAGGGCTGAAGAAGTTAAAGGAAAACATGATAAAAACTACATGGGGTGTGCATCTACTGTCACTGTCATAGACAACAGGCAAGAGGGGACTCCCACCCGTCCTGATCAGTCAGATCCAGCTGTAGGTAGGGGAAATCACCACACCAAGGCAGTGCCTAGAGCCACGGGTGGGAAATGAGCTGTTATTTTTGTGTCAAGATTCATTTTGGGTTTGTTGGCTGATACAGAGGAAATGGACACAGAGCCGAAGCACAACCACAGCCAGTGAACTGTCACCAAACAGCTTAAAATTAATACTGCATTAATTTCCCAGGCTGGAACATGCTGTGGAGTGTTTTGTAACCGTATCTGTGTGCTAAGGGCGCCTCCTGCGTACAGCGGGGTTTGCCTAAAGCTCTTCTGGCCTGGCAGCTGAGCTGTTTGCATTGCCAACTCTCTGCCCCCCGCCCAGTGCCAGGTCCCAGTACGTGGGAGAAGAGCAGCTGAAAATTAAGAACTTGAAATCACACACCTTGTATGAGATCGCCAGCGGTCCTGTTCTCACCCCATCAAAGCAAAGAGCAGCACTATTTGGTGTGAAAGATGCTTATAACATCTACGATGCATTCCTAGTGGAAGCTGGAACTGATTTTTTACAACCGTCCATAGCAGAACTTAAGATCTATTTGTTTGAATGTTCATTCTCCATGTCATCGGTTTTCCTGTGGTAGCAGAATCAATTAAATCCTCAGAGAACTGCCGGACTGAAGTGTTTTGCTCTCTCACATAGGTCTCAGTTTGAGCTGACAAACAAATACCCATAAAATGCTGGAGACAGCTGGGGTGTTAACTCAGAGGTAGTAATGGATTAACTGAAAAGAGCTGAAGCAGCTACAGGCTCCAGCTGTCACCTCTACACCTGGTGCAAACGATGGCTAGAGAGGCCGGATGGCTTCTGAGCGGATCCCATTTATAAGTTTCCAAGCAAAAGGTCTCACACTGTTGAATTTCATCCCCTTTCCCAGCAGATCAGAAACCGAAGTTAAGCTTCAGGCCAGCCCAGGACCTCTGGCCAGAAGGCCCTGCCTGCAAGCCACCCACAGCAACACCGGCGGGAGGGAACGTGGGAAGGGCAGGCAGGTGGTGTAAAGCAGACTGGTTTCCAGAGAGTGGGGAATGATGGCTCTCTTAAAAACTGCCTGCCATTATACACCCCAAACTGAAAGTTGGCTCAATTGCGATTTAAAAATAAATACATGTAACGGCCTGCAAAGAGATCAGGTTATTGGATTTTGAACAGTTGCAATTCCCCTGGTGCCAATTCAGAGTCTTCCTGACCAGGGGGTTTCTGTTTGTCTGGGTTGTGGCTTTCCGCCCCCTTACCCTTTCCGGTAAGAACAAGTGTGCTCTACTCTTGGGGTGTTTGTGCGCACCATTAGCTCAGCAACGTGCTTTTCGTGAAAGGTAAATCCTTTACTAAAACCTCTGCTTCACCAGGCACAAACGACTAACACACTTGGTGGGAAGAAGGATGAGAGACATCCGTGAGCAGGTTTGTGTCGTCCAGCACTAACCTTGTCACAAGTCCCAGAGCTGGCTTCAAACAGCAATTCAGCATTCCCATAGCCCGCGCACAGCTCTCCAGCCGTGACCTGAAAAGTCCTCCTTAAGAAGTAGTGCCTTTTCCTCTTGGTTTTAAGTTACGGATGTAAATCCTTGTACTCCCTACACATTCCCCAGGAAATCTTAGTGCCTATTATCAGATGACATCAGTAACTCTCCACAGAGAGCAAGCCAGCAAAAGCCTGTGATAAAAAAAGTACATCAACAGATTACATCAGGGACAACTCAGTAACTTGCTTATCAGGGCACACCTGGGTTATGAAAGCCTCACAGCCTTTTATACAGCCCCTTCAGAGAAGGGAGAACACTGTATTACTCACAGATGGCAGGCTGATCTCCAAGCTAATAAGCAGCCATAAACCTGTAGATCTTGGTTAAGATTTTAAATCAGATTCTCCCGGTGCAGAGTGTTTCTTAAGTGAAACATAACTCCATGGAAATTAAATGAAGAACGGAGCAAAGCCTCTCAACTTCTCCCTAGAAGAGGTTACACTTCTCCAGTGTATCCATCACCCTGACATGCTGAAACAAAATGCTCTTTTTAGTAAGAAAAGTTACAGACAGGTAGGTGATATGACTGCTGGGGATCACCCTAGAAAGAGGTATATCTACCTCAAATGAGAAAACGCAGAATGCTCTGGCTCCTGTTGTCATGAGCGGACTCTAGGGACACATGGCCTCTGGTAGGACCTTGCCAGGGAACTGAAGTGATAAACTGTAACAAATCAATCATAACAGAAAAGTGATAAGGGGCTGTAAACTCAGAACAAAGTCAAATACTGCAGATGGCATCAGCTCTGGAGTTAACAGCTAGCACTGCTTCCAGGTCAATGACACTGACTTAGAGCTCTTTTCAAAAGCAGTGAACTTAATTTGCTGCAGCCAGTTCCTCCAGGGACACCTCTCTCCCCTACACCTCTAACACCACTCACTTGGGTACTAGCTCTCTGCATTTACTATGCAAAGTGCCTCTCCTTGCGTTCCCTTGCTAGCAATGCCTGCTCCCTTGCTGCTTCCAGGCTTGCACTCCTCTGCTGCCACCAGCCTCTGACCACCAGTCCCTGGTCAAAACTCTGAGCCAACTGCCTTGATATGCCCCACCCCAATAAATCAGTCTCCTTCAACAGAACCACCCTATGATCCCTAGTAAGAAAAGGCACAGAAAAGGCTATGGTAGTCAGCACCTTCTTTGCCTCAGGTTCTCACTTCTAAGGTCTGCCCTCCGGCTCTCAGCTCCTCGAGCCCGGGAGCGGAAGTGGTGGAGTGAGGCGTTCCCCATGGGAGAGGAAAACCGTTAAGGAGCCCTGGAGCTGCCTGGGCACAGATGATGCCCCGGGACCAGACAGACTCTGTCTGAGGGCGAGGATGGAGCTGACTACTGGCAGGTCATGGCCACTAAGGAAGGTTCCTGATGGCAGAAGACGGCCAGATGTTCCACCCATCCTCAAGAAGGTCGGGGGGTGGGAGGGTGGGGCGTGGGGGGCTGTGTGCGCTACAGGCTGGCCAGCCTCACCCCAGTGCCCGGGAAGGCCACAAAGCCAGTCTGACTGGAACACAGCCAGGCACACAACAGACATGGCAGTGATCAAACAGCATGGCTTTACCAAGGGCAAATTGTGCCTGAGAGCTTTCTGTGATGACTGGCTCTGTAGCTAACAGAGGAGCATCGGATGTTGTTTATCCTGACTTTAGCAGGGCCTTTGACATTATCTCTCATAATTAGAGCCAAATTGGGGAAATACAGAGTGAACAGGTAGACAACAGAGTAGATGGAAAATTGGCTGAGCAACCAGACTCAAAAGGCTATGACAAGGACTACAGAAACTACTCAAAATTTAATTTGCAAGTGATCTCTTAGGTGCTTACTCTGCCTTAAAAGCACACAGGCTGCAGGCGCTTTACCTTTCAGGACTTGCAGAGTCTCGAGTTTGGCTGTGAATCTTCACTCTGTCTTGGTTTTTCTTGCCCCCCCCCCGTTGATGGAATGTATTTTATCATCTGCTTGAAATACGCTGTCATTTTGGATCCCTCTTCCTTTCGGGTTTCATCATGCAAAATTCTGCTAGAACGCTTCCTCTAGTTATTGCTCAACATGTAGGCTGTGTTAGGGCAAAGAAATTATATGTAAATTTCCTTTATAATTACGTAAACAATGCAGAATGCTGCAATAAAACCGCAGCCAAAAGCTTCTCTCAGTCAACACTGCTCAGCCAGAATCTAAAGGGTTATGAGGATAAGGTGTTTGTACACCACAGAGGTATCTGTCCCCATGTTAAAAGTTTGCCAAGTTGCTCAGCAACTCAGACATGTTTCTGAGATCTTAAGCTCTCTCAGTACCAACATTTCCTTTCTGTGTGGCATAACTTTATGTTCTTCCCAGGAAAGTCACCTTCATGAACTGAAGGGACTGTTGTGTACTTGGAAGAGAAACTTTTACCTATAAAGTTCATATTGCCTCTTCCGTTAACTGATTATGACTCTGCCATAAGAGAGCCACTCTCATCATTTCCCTTCCTGCATCCCTCTGCCAGGGCTCGCAGCAGGAGTCTGGGCCAGCTGGAGTCACTGCAGCCTCCAGGAGGCAATTTGCCCCTTCACCCTGTAAGGCTACAAAGGAGCCACCATTGCCAAATTAACTCTCTCCACTACATACTTAGGGGTTGCATAAAAATTCTCTCCCCGCCCTGCCCACAGACATGGAGCAACACCGATTGCCCTGTAGCCCTAAAGATGCACCTCCCCGAGGCAGAGATGGTTGCACTGCAGCAGGTGCCGTGCAGAGTCCCCTGGGAGTGGTGGTCTGCCTGCTCCCTACAGCCTGGGATCCGCAGAACGTGGTGGTCAACCACCCCGGTACCTCCCGCACACTGTGCACAAGGTGACTCCCCTGCTACTTTTTTGGTGCTCTAGCCTGAAACAGCAGAAAGTGGATATACTTAGTGAACACCTGTTGATGGACAGAGATGCCTTTAGAGCATGAGGGGTTTCACTCCGGGACAAAATGCAAACTTCGTTTTTCATCTACAGTTCTAAAGAAAGCAAAGTTACAAGGATTATTAAAGGTTTGCATTTCTGACTCCAATAAAAATTCAAATACAGCCAGCTGAATAGTCTTACAGTGAGAGGAAGTCACTTGTTTCATACTAATTTTGTTTTTATTCAGATCCACAGATAAGTTAGAACTAAACGAAACTCACACAGCTTACCCCATCCCGAGCTTGCACCCAGGCTGCACCAGGAAGCGGTTAAGGATCCCAGCTGAAATGCAAACCAGCTTCCACAAAAGGCTACTACAGTTCCCTCAAAGAAAGAAGAGAGATTTCCACCAAAAAAACAAAACAAAACAAAACAAAACCAAAAAACGCAAACCAAACAAACCAACACCCCATAAACTTGTAAAGGAACTTGTATTTCTTACAAGCTCCTTTCTCCTAGGTAAAAAGAATCACTGTGGTGCAGAGCTCCCCTTTGCCAGACTCAATGGAGATACAACATGGAATGGAATTTTCAGGGTTTATTTTCTGGCAGTTTAGGCAAAGATCGATAGTTTGAATGGCTAACCTATTTGTACAGTGAACCCTGAAGAAAAGTCTCTGACACAGCAAGCTGGTCACAAGATGCACTGCCAGCATGCTGCTGTGGCACAGACTTCACTGCTGACAACTTCCTGCCTGTTAGGCATCCAGTCAGAACAACTTCAGGATAATGTAATTTGGCTTTTCCAAAACCTAAGCAAAAAACAATAGAGTAATTGCAGTTTATGTATAACACGCAATTTATAGATGAAGTATTTTATTCAACAGGAAAAATACCACTCTGAGTTACCTGTGTGCATGAATCAGCATGTGCTCTCAAGTTAATTTGTAAAGCAAAAGCTTCCAGTAGCTTCACAGCATGCTTTCTACTTCAGGACTGCAAAACCAGGACCGGAATCTAAGCACTGTGAAGTATAGGCTTTTATTAAAGGAGAGGAATAAAAGACCATGAAAACCATACCAGTCGTGTTTTCCTTAGCATAAAAGGTTATGTCACAACCCCCAGTATCAAGTATCACAGCAATTTATGCTGCTAAAGGAAAAAAACCCACACCCAGAAATCCCTCCCCTCAAACCCCAGAAACGTAAGCGAAACAATGAACAATCTCAAATCATTTATTAGGAAAAGACAAAGTACTGTTTCAACATTCATACAGAACAAACTGTAATAAAACCAGGAAAATAAACTGTAAAAAGTAGTCCCATCACAGAGGAGCTGTTATGACAAAGTAAACGAAATCCAAACTTCATTCATGCAAACAAGCAGTAAAGAATTATTTACAGTTTCGATGGGATGAATTACAGCATTGGCTATATTTGGGCCCCAACAAAATTACTCTGTGACATATTAAAGGGATCCAATCTGTACATTCAGCAATGAGAATCTATAAAAAGAAAAATAATTTAAACAATTTACAAGAGCTGTATTACAGGTGGCATAAAGTTATCATTTACAAGAGCTGTATTAACAGGTGACAAAGGTATTAATCAGTAACTTATGAATAAAAATTTGTAGCATATATTTTTACATCACATCTTCAGTGTCTGAACAGTAAACAAGAAAGTGGAGACAAAATATGAGAGTGCAATGTAACACAATAAGGCAACTTAACCAAATGGCTCTTCGGAGAACTTCCATCCTACAAGGGTTTATGATTTATAAATTTGCCTGTCCCTTTTGCTAACTAACTAAAACAAATATTTGGAGACAGCAATTGGTGATTAGAAGGCCTGCATATGACGAGACAGTAGATGGAAAATTAAATACTCATTTGTTAAAACGCCAAAACTCAGAAACGTAAAAAAGTGCAGATTATCAAAAGCCCTCTATATCTTATTTCTATAACATCACACTAATTTTCATGTTCTAGATGTCAAAATTCAATATGTCGCAAAACACTAATTTACTAGTCTTTTAATTAAATTCTTTTATAATGCACAAGCTGAAACGAATATACCTCCTCCCAAAGCTTGTATTTACAATGTTCTGAAATTGATGCTGGAAGAATTGTGAAATGCTAGCAATTCATAGCAAGGATTAGCAACCGATACATCATATTCCAGTTTATTTTATAGGCAAGGCTAATTAACATAGTTAGCTTTTGAAATCATTTTAAATGGGTATTTTCGCATTTTCAACACCTTCCCCAAATGCTTACAGTCACGGCTGATTTTCTTGAAGTTTTAGCAGAGAACAAAAGCCAATCATGTTCCACTCAATACTGTTTGTTTGAACAGCCACAGTGACAAAACAAGATGAAGGGTAACACTGAAATCCAGCAATGAAAACCCATCTGTATCGTAGTGCACAAGGGGAATGTTACGGGCCTTACAGAAAGCAGCACAGGAAGCCAAACCTGCCAATGACTTGCCACATTAATAAACACAGTCCACATGCTCTAAAAGAAACAAAAAAGGGAAACTTGAAATAAGGCCAAAAAATAGTGGCAAACAATGAATTTTAAGTCTGTCAAAAGGACCAGGCCATAAATATTCTATTTACAATTTCTATTTAGAATCCTTATTTTCAACAAATGATTTAGCACCAGCAGGAATATGCAAAGTAGCATTACTGTGTTCCCCAGGCAGAAAACCTTGAGGCCAAATCTTGCTCCTTAGTTTAAAACAGTCCCCATTTAAGAGAATCGTCTACTCAAGTAACTAAAGTGAACAGGATTTGGCACTCAGTTATGGAAACCTAGACTGCTCAAATATATCCCATTAGCACATTAATAGTTACAAATATATTACAGCATCTTTTGAGATGTTTTCAGAAAGTGTGTTTTTTAGAATACTTAATATGCTTTATATGCGTGAAGAAAACAAAACAGGCTTCTTTGTAGACTTTTAAAAAACAATTAGTAATTTTATCACAGATGACAATACTGGCAATGTACTTTGGATATATCAGTAAAACTTGAAAGAACGTAAGCATGGAATTATCCCTCTATACTGTAATAAAGCATTTTTTTTTTTTTATCTCCCATGGTCATGTCTGAGGCCTTAATTCACCCATTTTATCCGTAATGATTAAGTCTGCCCCCTCTCACTGTGCGTTAACAGGAAACAGAAAAACTAATACAAAACAGTAACTGTATGTATCGAGTGCGTTCCTAGCTCTGCGCTGTGACCTATAGGTCTTTGTCAAATACTTCTGAGTCACAGATTTTGTTCACTTTTTAAATTAAGCAAAGCTCTATTACATATTTCATGTTTTTTAAGTCTACGTAATCCAGAAAGCCCTGTCTCTAGGCAAACGCTATTCTCAGTATGTGTGCAAATGGACTTGGGATAAAAAGCTGACCACAACTAGCTCAACAGAACTGCACTGACCTTCGTCTTTGTTCTGAACTTAACTGAACTGTTTCCTCAGGATTATAGCCATCTAGTATCCAGAACATTAATAGCAAGAGTGATATTTAAAAATAGGTTGAATGCAAATTTAGGTATTAACATAAGTTGATAACTGAATGCATAAGACACCATCTAGTCTTTAAGAAGCACAGATTTGCTCTTGATAGAAGACACTTTAATTAGTTCCAACTGTTATTCTGAAACATTTAGAAATGAGAAGTTATTGCAACTTATCTGGAAGTAGATACTTCCTGAAGACCTCTGCTGGACAGAGACAAAGAGCTAGTATTACAACTCTTAAAGGCAATATAATCACCTTGCATGTATACTACCATCAACTCAAATGCAAGGAGAAGTCTCACAGTACTACTGAAGGAATATTTAATTCATTTTGAGAAGCCAGAACTGAGCTTTTGTTCTGTATATATAGGCTGAGAGTAAGCTGGACAACACGGTCTCGTAATCTTTCCATGCTGTAACTCTCAGATTATGAATGGAGGTGTTGGTAGAATCACACAGGTGCTTGCTTGCAGAACACTACAGAGAGAGAGAGAAGGGTCTTCAAAAGGCAGGTCAGATATCTGAACACCCTTTGAAAATCTGGCCCAAACTATAAGACAAAGGAAGTGTACTAGTGCTGCTTCCCTCCAAACTGTTACATTTATTGAGGCTTTACTAAAAGAATGAAGAAGCGTTTATACTTAAACCTCTGCTACCTTCAGTAAAGAACAGTGAGGATGTGTTCATTTCAGCTTGCTAAATATTTAAAATGTATTGCAGAAGTTGTTCCCTTCTCATTCAAATTGCAGTTATCCTAGTAGAACCAGAAAGGTGAAAAGTGGTTAAGTTTAACAGCCATATCAACTTGGAATAGCTTCATCTAAAAATGAACTACTTTGGCCACAAATAATCCATACTTATCTGACTAAAAACTTGCATGATTTTTACTGATAGAATAAAACTGTGCATAATACTTAAAAAGACCAAGCTGGAGGGATGAGACTACAAAATGCAAAAGCATTACCCCCATATAAGGGCTACAGGGATAGGAAGCCAGCAACCTGATGCTGTTTTCCTGGCATCCCTAGCTACACTGGACTGAAAGGGATCGTTTCCATGGTAAATAAAAATATCTGCCATTTCTCTTGTAAGCAACACTGTATAGGAAACCTCCTGGATAAAGTCCCAAGTACCAGCAAAACTGGCATTATATGAAAAAATTAAAAGGCACTCACATGGCTGATTGAGCTGAAAACGATTACACATTTAAAATGAGCTTTACACTTTACTTTAGAAGAAGAAATTTCACACAACTTTCCTCTAGAAGTGGCTCCACTTGAAAAGACAGCATTAGCCCTGAGAAAACCTTAAATTTTCTCTACTCTTCATTGAGTCAATTAACTCTAAAGCTGCTTCAACCAGTTAGCTTTGAGGAAAAGAAATGGCAATGGTGAAAGTAAAACCAGAGACTTACTTCAAGTGATTTGCATGAAAAAAACCCAAGCCTTTTCAATCCATTTAGAAGAGAATCTATATGAAAAGACTTTAAGGCCTATCTTGCAGCTATTTGTGATGCCTAGCACTTCTACTGATGGTAGAGTCAATCTTTGGAGAGTCTAGTAATAAGTTGAAGAGAAAATGAGATGAAACCAAAGATGTGGCTTAAATACAGGGCCCCTGGGCTTTACAGTAGGGCCTGAAAACTTCTCTGGTTGCGCTTGTAATGAAGTAATAATTGTGCTGGTAAAATTAGCAAAAGGAAGCAAATTTTTTTTTAGAAGCTCAAGGGAAGTAGAACAGAGGTAGGGCATACTTTTTGATTCTTACAGTAGTTTCTATACAGTACTGCTATTCAAGAATTACTCCATTAATCTATTCTGTAACTCTGTGCAATTAACTTCAAAAATGTATCTTAGGTCATATCGACTTCAAATGGTTTAAATTAACAACAGTCATTAGGTAATCATCTTCTACATATGCTTCTGGTTAAACATACAAGTAACTTCTAACTACTGCTTCAAGAGCAGCTCTCCTTCAGTATCAGAAAATAAGAAATGAAGTAGTAATAAATATGGTCTCAAGGAACTGTTTCTAATCAAGCTGTAGTATGCGTCTTAAGTACCTCACTTTGCAAGAAAAATATGCAGTTGATTTGCAAAATTTTCAGGAGGCTGTCAAAACGTTCAGAAAAAAGGTTTTACAAAGTTTTATAACCGAATAAAGGTTATTTTCCATAGTTAATTCTAACTTAAAAGGAATGGCATACAGCACTTATAAAGACATTCTATAAAAACCATATTCACTTATTTTCTGAAATGCTCTGATTTAGCATTAGATTGGTTGAACTATCATTGTAATTTTTGTTTGGTTTTTTATGTCTACGATGAAACATCAAAGCAAGCGCAACAGAAACGTAGTATGAGTACCAGGAAAAACAGCAATAAATGGAACTGCATTTGCCATTAGCATTGGGCTTAATGAATTGGCTACTCTAAGTTACTGTACTCTTAAAGGACCACAGAAATTAAAAAAACCCAAACAAACCACAACCCACTTGATGTTAGTATGGGGCTCTCAATTTTCAGAAAAGAAAGAGAAGACTGAAAATAGCATATAGAGGTTTGTAACACACTAGGTGGATGCGTCCATGAATACAACACAGCCATGCTGTGGAATACTCAAGCAATCAGTTTTAAAAACATCTTAAAACCCTACATATGAATGTGTTCTAGTCTGGTTGCTCCTCATGCACTTATAGGAAATATTTAACAATAAAATGATGTCATAAAATTGGGTAGCTCTTTAGTCTACAAAGAGTCATATAGCTAATGACCGTATAATATTCTTACAAGTTTAACATCTCATGCCCCGGCTTCAATGCTAAACTTAAAGTAACCACAATTGTAAATTTTAAAAGTATACAGAAAAACCCAAAGATCAGTTCTAGAGTACGGATTTTATCCCAAGGCCACAATTTGAGAAATGGTTCCATATTGCAAGTGCACTAAATATTGGTCCATTTGATGCTGCAATACAAACTCTGATGCTGTCCTCAACTTTTAAAAACAAACTTCCAAATCCAAAAGCAAGCTAACAACTTTTCATTTTCAACATCTAATTAGATTCTGATCAACTCTTACAAAATTAAGGAAAAATCACATTTCAAATTAGTAGTATGGGGCAGAAACTTTCCCAACCTCCACAGAAATAAGCCAAAGCACCAGAATTATGAGGTTCCATTTTTAGTCTGTTTTATAAGGATTTCTTCAATTCTCTCAGCCTTTCCGGGACCTTTACAAGTAAGGATGCATGATGTCAAATTTAATGAGAGATAAAAAAAAAACCCAAAAAAACACCAACAGAAGGCATTTTGGAAGTCACATCCTTAAAAAAAAATCCCAATCCCCAAAGCCTGCCTTCATTCCGCAATTTTTTTTTCCAAACCCAACCAAAGACAGAGGGGATCTTCAAATAAACGAAGAGGACAAGTGAGTACCTTCACAAAACCTTCACAACATTAACTGCATAATCTGCTGCTTTGGCTGATTTTTTGTGTTTCTATTCTTCCCATGAAAAATTAAAGCATTAAAATTATTTCCATTACACAAAGTAATTACTATTCTCACTGTGGGAAGCAATTGTCTACAGTTTCCTCAACTTGTAGATAGTACCTGACTGTTTTAAAGTTGCTTTCTGTAAGTACATATGGGAAATTGTGCTTATAATATAGTATAACTAATGAAAATAATTTTTCATTCATCAATTATATACAAAACTGATGGGCCTAAAGCCTCGGGAGTAAACTTGCAATATTTACACACTGAGCACTTAAAAGGATTGGCATTCCTTCTTCTGGAAGCTTGTTTTCAGAGGATGTATTGCATATTAGAAGCTCGATACCGGCTACATGTACCAAAGAACACAAACGGTATCCCCACACATTTCATTTTTCAATGCCCAACAGAATGAAACCCCCTTCCTTATAATGGCAATACTCAGTAGCTCATGACTTCTTAAAAACAGTTACAGAAAATCTGCTATTTTTTTCTCCCCTCCCCAGATTTAGTTCCCGTTGCCATAAACAAGTATCATTCAGATGGAAATAGTTCAGTGTAGTGACATCTGGTATCTCAACTGAAATTTGGCAGCCCAAGAAGAGCACCAACAGCTCCAAAGTATCCCTGTTCAAAACAAACAAAAAACATTTCAGGTTTAAGTAGGGTATTGAATTCTGCACTAATCACGTTTCAATGACAACAAAGCATTTGGGGGACCGATGCTACAGAAAGAACACCATACACTTTCAATATACAATCTTTCCTAATAATTTTTTAAAGCTTTGTGAAATAAACATTTTATCCTTATCTTGTTTAATTTTAGGAGATTTCACCCCAAGCCTCCCCATACACTGCAGGACTTCTAAGACATGCATCAGTGGCTCCTAAAGCAAGGAAATCAGGTTTGGTTTGTTTTTCCTACAGGAGCTGGTTGCCAAAGGATCTTCAATATCCACAGCAACACTAATCCTAAGGTGCAAATCAGAATTTTCTTAAACTAACTGCACCTCATGTTTTTTAAAAATTTTGTCCAAGCTTCAACAACATTTTTTGGACTGTATACTTACCTGCATACAAAAAACTACCTTCTCCTGTTGGATTACTTTTTCCCTCTGGGAAAACAAGATGTTCCCCTTCCCTATAACTGTGAAATATAGAGGTGTCTGGAATCTACACTTGACCAAATGCAAGAATTTAAAATTTATCCAAGAAAAATTTTAAGGGGGTAGAACTAACAAGGAACCATTCTGCTATTACTGCTGACACTAGCACCACCAAAGACTACTGTCTGCCTCAGGATAAGCCATAAAGGAAAAAAAACGTGCAAATCAAGTGAAGGGGAATAGATGTAATGCTGTAATATTTGCAGACCAACAAATTAAGGACAAAAATTGCCAGCCCACTGCCAGGAAGCTATAAGTCTCCCAGGTGTTGCACCTGTAATTAATACCAGTTGCCTGTATTTTAACCAAAACAGGTCAACCCTCTCAGCATTACATACTGACCTAGACCGCAGAAGCTGCCCAAAAGCAGGTTAGTCCCAGAGAATAAAACTGCAACAACAAATTTAAAGTGTATCTGTGGCAGTAGGAAAGCAGTCCTTGTTAAAAGCAGTCTCAACTTTCAGAATGTTACTCAAGCTCAGTTGAGAACAACGTAAGTATTTCAAAGGCCCAGGCTTTAGATCTCTCCATAATCTTTTGAAATACAATACTTACTATTGTTGCCACCCAAAACCAAGGTAAGACTGTTAAAGCTTAGTGCAGAACTTAACATTTTCTTGTCCCTCTCCAAAAATCGATAGCATAAACTGAGATACCCCAAAGTGACTGAAGTACTTCCCTGACAGAGAGAAGTGTCCCAGACAACCAACGCAGGATGAGAAACCTCCTCTGACTTCCAATGTTTACTGAGTACTTGGTGTCTCAGGTTATCACATGCATGAGAGCTACTCAATACATGGATTTTTGATTTAGGGTAAAAGAATACATACAGATAAACAAACTATGGCATACCTCATGTTCTAGGAACAAGGCCTTCAGCTGGCCTTTTGACCAGTAATCCAGTGCATATGCAAGAAGCTTCATTGACAAAGTATTCACACGTAAAAAATTGCCAACAAACACAACTCTGTTTATTTTCTAAGAAAAGAAAAACAGCAAAGGATTAAGTCTTTTCACTCTTTAATACCGCTTTGAAAAATTAAGCTATGAAAGAACAGACTGTCCCAAGCAAGAAAAAAACCAAATCAAAACCCCACAATTAAAACATGGTTCCAAAATTTAAAACACAGCGTACTTGGGGAAAAGGAAAAACATGCAACCCTCAAGAATTAAAGGACTTAATTTACAGAGAAGCGGCATTTTTGTTTCAAATTAAGTGAGCATTTTAACTAAGCCAAAGAAAACAGCTAAAAGTGAAATTAAAGGAAAAATACTTATACTCATTTTATACTCATATTACTTATATTTGGTAGAGAAGACTCAATGCCTTCATAGCCCTGTACAATGCTGCTTGATCCATATGCAACAAGGCAGCACTGTAAAGAAGCCGAAGACAGTAAGACATAACAGATGTTCCTTTCATCTTCAGACCTCAATATACCTTAGTGTAAGATTAGACTAAGACTCAAATTGTAGAAGCGAGCTGTAAATTTTAATCGAGTGAAATGTAAAAAAAAGTGAAAATTGTTCAATTTCCCCCGTTCACGGAAATAAATCTAACATTAAGTGGAAGCAACGTTAAATACTGGTTTAATTATATGAGAGCAAGACCCAAAGAAAATTTAATTGTGTTAGTGCTTAACATAGTGCTTAAATAAGCGCTTAATTATGTTAGATGAATACTCATATCTAAGTTGCTACAAAAACTAGTATGACAATTCAACCTGCATTCAAAACGTGCAACTGTTTTTCACTATCTTGAGTAGTTCACAGGAAGACAGAATAAACATACTACCCAATCAAATGTAATTCTGCTCTATAGCAGGAAGCCAAAATAATTAATTCCATTTTATCTTTATACATCAGTTCAAGATATTAGTTTGTGGATCCCTATTAATCATATCTCACGATTTGTAGTTCTGTGACATAATTTAAATTAGACCAAAAAAACCCTGGAATAAAGCTAATTTGTACCGTTTATGGAGTTCTGATTTGTATTAATTTACCCTCACCCTTTGCATACATTTGTCTCACACTCAGACTATTAGTATGTACTGTCAACTTCACCCCCATTTCAACTCTTTTGTTATCAAGCTTTGCCATAAAGCAAAAAAGCCAAAATTAACTCAACATCCACAAAATTAACTCACTTCACCAAGACAGGCATGAGAGAAAGACAGAGAAGGAAACTGAGGGAGAATTTGCAATATGAAAACCAGAAAAATATGTTAGTCTGGCTCCGAAGCAAAAGTTACTGCAGCTAACAACATTGTTGATATTTCTGAGACTAAATCACCTCCATAGATTTTAAGCAGACCTCTGAATCAAGTTACCCTTAGTCTTCTCTAGGAAAGCTGTTACTAAACCTCACTTTATCCAAAGTTTGTTGATAACGAATGAGAAAATCCCTGGTGCTCAAACACCGATATCTCCTATGCCTATATCCAGTATTCTTCCATAGGTTCTTGACCATCCATGCTAATCATATTGAAATTGAACGTATACTGGTTCTTTTTATCAGAGCGTTGAGAAACAGAAAATGACAGGAAACAGTCTCTGTACCAACCAGTAAGAAGGCACGTGTCAAAACAATTTGAAGCCTCAAGAATTAGTAAAAATTAAAAATAATGCTCAACTAGAAGCAAGGCTTTCTACGAGCTTTAATCAGAGAATAATTTCAGCTTGAAGAAACTGCTGGAGGCCATCAGGTGTTATGCACCACTCCAAGCAGGTCTTTCAGCAACTTCAAGTTGCTCAAGTCACGTGTTTTGAAACTCTCCAAAAGGTGACAAGAGTCCACAGTCTCTCTCTGAGTCCATATCTCCAAGCTTAACCACTCTTATTGTGAGCAACCTTTTTTCCCTTATACCACAAGTTGTGTCCATTGCTTCCCATCCATTTGCTGTGTATGGCTGTATCTGGCAGTGTCTTCCCTGTAACTCCCTCTAGCTAGACACAACCCTTTCAGGCTTCAGCTTCTTCAGGCTTAACCCAGATTCCTCACTGTCTTCTCACACGTTAGGTGCTCCAGAGCAGGGCCCTGTCTTGGTAATCTGTCAGACTTGTTCTAGTTTGTTACCGCTGCTGTTTTGGTGATGATGGTGGTTGGGGAGGAAGGGGAAAATGTCATGCCTGAAGTATCACCGCCTCTGACCTGCTGTGTCCTTGCTAATGCATCTCAGTACAAGGTCAGCCTTCATCATTGAACATGTACACTGCTGATTCGTGTGCAGTTCAACTTCTTTGCCAGCACCCACCTCTCCTCTGCAATGCTTCTCCCTAGCCAGTCTGTACCCCACCCTTCTGCTTTTGCCGTCAGCACACTGTCCGGGAAGATCAACAAGCTACTCTGGGCTCCTTATGCTATTAGGACAATCTCCCACAAGATCTTGCTTCCTAATTCCACCCCCCCGCAAACCAGAATCCTGTTCTATTCAAGTCCATCTAAAGTCTCCATTCTGCTACTTGCTTTCTTCACTTTCCTCAGGACCTTAGACTCTACTATTTCAAGGCTAACATTGAAATTCCTGACCTGTTCTTCACTCACGAAGAGCAGGCCCAGCACCATGCTTGCTTGTTCAGCCTGCCTAGTACTTTTGTCAGAAAATTGTCCCCAGCAGACTGAGAAGTATGGATTGCTTGTGATCTGCCATGTTACGCTTCCAATAGAGGTTGGGAGAGTCCCTCATGAGAACCAGGACTTACAGGTCCTCTTGTATCCCATGCTGCACGTCTTTGTGTACAGAGACTTAAGTTGGGCCCACAGTCATCCTGTTTTCGCAAGGGGACTTGAAGTCCTTTCGTCACAACATCCTGTGCTCCCCTGCTCCCTCGCGTATCTACAGGCTTTGGGCTCCATTCCCTAACAAAGCTAGTTTGAAATCCTCCTCTTCAGGTTACTGCCCCATTGGCAAAGATATCTCCTTGTCCCACTTCTCCAAAGACAGTCAAAATATTCTGAACCAATTCTTTAATACTACATGAATTTCTTCATTTCATTTGAGAACATACTAAAAGGTTTAAAATGATACATCATTTCAGCAGTCATTTAATCTGAAACCAAGTAATAGACCTATAGACAGATCACGTCCTTGTCAGACGTTTTTACCTCATTTACTGCACACATCCGGGCAATAGACCCAATATTATTGGTGATGGTGACCAATATGGCTCTTGCAAGATCTTCTTTACTAACAGACTCTCTCTTCTCTTTGTAGATCATATTCCCAAAACTGTAACAGGAAAGATTTCCATTAAGTACAGTGATTCATATGCATTTGAAGTAAATTCAGAAGTTAATTTTATGCTATAACAGAACTTAAGTCTCATGTTTGTTCTTAAGGAGCTCCCTTTTTAAGTCTGTATTAAATACAGCAATTTGACAACGCATAGTACGATGTGTGTATTTACTCCTTCACAGCAAACAGTCCATCTTGTTACAATAATGACCACCAACAAAATATTTTTGTTTAGATTGTTGACTTTCATGAAGACGCATTTACAGCGAAAAGTAGTCTTAGGCAAGACTACTCTGCAAACCTAGTCACTGTAAGTTAAGTCAATGCCTAAGTCTGACTGGTCAACCCTCCAACTTCTCACAGAAAACAAACAGCTGACAGACTGCTATTTAGGCTGTATAAATACAGAATTCTAGATTAGAAGGACATTTCCATTACAATACACAGTAGATATTTTCTTACAAATTATATAAAAAAAGAAGAAATAAGACAAGAATCCATATCTACGCATGGTATTTTACCACTACAGACTCTGTACTATATCAAAGTCAGTTAGGAGAGACATAAGGCTGATTATTCTAAAACACAAATATTCATTAAAGATCCTAAAGATCTTAAAAAGTAAATGAGAACAAAAAGTACCTATATACACAGCCAGTTAACATGTATTGACTAGAATTGTAAAGTTTGCACGTATTAAAACCTCTCAGCATATGCTCTCTGAAAAGGCTTGGACTCAGCTGGCCTCCCTCAGCTTGGACTCCCTTCTCAGAGGAAGAATTAAGTTACCATGAATTAAGATCTCCTGCTACTGAATAAGAGCAAAGACTTAATGAAGTCTCTTACATACATATTAGTTTCACTCCCAAAGTTTATTCTTCTTACATTTCTTAAGGGTAGAGAAACTATAATATCACCAATAATCTTCCCCTATGGAAATAAAACTTGCAGCTATGACAAAAATCGTCTGTAACTGGCAGAAAAATACATTCATTCTCATGGTGCAAACTGTTTATGTTCAACAGCTTTCACAAGTGAGAAGAGTAGTTAAAACATTATGCCAGGTGCCCGTACTGTATCAATAAAATGTATTACTAAAAAGCAGAGACTTTAAAAAAAAAAAATGAAGAGATACTACTGTAAGAGCAACAAAAATGTCTTCTTCCACTCACCTTCCCTGTAGACAGTGTCCCTACTAAAAGATTCTAGAACATCAAGAAGTAATCTGCTTTGGTTTTCCTCTGCACTTTGTTATTGCCACTCCTGTAATCACCTCACATTCCCTCTGACTCGTGTAAAGCTGTATATGACAAACCACACGAGGTTTCTTCAATACCCAGCTAGGAGGCATCTGCAGTTGCACGTGGCGTTTAATCTTCAGGAAAACTGAGTAAATATACTTTTAGGATGAAAACATAACTTGACTACAATGAAAGTTTGCAAAAAATCATTTCCTCTGCATTAATAGTTTAAGTCTTGTGTTTGAAGCCCCCCAAACTAGCAAAAGAACCATCAAAAAGATCTCTTGCTTACCTAGATGCTACAGCCCATCCTGGCAAGCCAAATCTTTCATAGTCTCCTCCATAAATATCTCGAACCAGCTTGTCAGCATGCGTGCTGTCTCCTTTGGATGCCATTTCCAGAGCTTCTTCAAAACTTTCACAGCCCGTCAACAAACTGCATAAACCAAGAAAGGTCCCTCCACCTAGACTAAGAAAGAAAACTAGTTGCTTTTAAATAGTATTTCCTCACACCAAAGATTCTTATGTCTGATGAAAAATTTGACCAGATAAAGCCCTTCAACTTAAGACATCAAGCTGTCTGCTTTCTTGCTCAAGGTTCACTACACAAACAGCTATCAAGTTAACATTTCTACAAGTCACTTACAAGAAGCTAACCATACAGTAAGAGCTAATAAATAGTTATACATTCTCAAAACATAAGCTGGAAGACTTAATCAGAGACTAAAATTCCCTAAATACCCACATCATGCCACTGACTCTGGCATGAAGACATCCTTGGTTGTTTTCTGTATAACATGTGGAGGAAGAGAAACACAAGCTCACTGGACATATTATCTAAAGTTAAGACAAAAACCTATAAAACACTCACTACAGAGCACTTCTAGCACTCTGATAAAGGAGATACTGGCTAAGTCTTCCCAGTAACAGAACTACGGCGATGGGCTTCAATGAATGCAGCTGCAAATTAAAGATAAAATACTTTTCCACGCTACAGAGTGAGGGAAGTGATAGGTGTGGGAAATCAGGGAGGGGAGCCACTTTGCAAACAGAAGGCTCATCGTTCCACAGAGTTACAACCCCAGCTTAGGTTTTTAAGTTACCTTGTTCCAGTTACTCTTTTATAGTTGTCTTTGGAATGGACTGATAAAATACTGACTCCCGAACCAATGTTAACAACCAGCAATGGGTATGGATCATCCAGGTTAAAAGGCATCTTTTGGCATCTCTCAGGATCTGAGGCATTTTCAAAATAATAGCACTCTGCCTGGCCATTGAAGCTGACAGAGTCTATATACAATAAGCCTTTGACAAGGCAGTCAAGCTCATCCAGTTTGTGCAGCTGGAGGTTTCCAATCTGTGTTAAAAAAAAGAAAAAAGCCAGTGTCAACATGTTTTAACGTTGCTTAAACATGCTACAAGTTTATCAGTATATTTGTACTGCCTAACTTTAAGAAGCTATCTCAGGTGACTAATTCAGGAACTTCAATCCCACTATAAAGCCAACAAAGAACAGTAATTTACCTTTTTCTGAGGTAAACTCTGAGTATATCAATTAGAAGTTACTCTGACTGTAAATCTAGACCTCAGACTTGAATCAAGAATAGACAGGCAGTATGAACATCTGCTTTGGTAAGCACAAAGCAGATATTTATAACTCAGCAAGATTTTTCATCAATCTGAATGAAAAAGAGGTCACCGAGAAGCCCCGCTGAGTGTCACCTTGGTGAAACTCACACACCTGCACATCTTTTCAAGGTTTGTGGGTTTCCTCACCCATCTTTCAAGTCAAACAGTAATTTCTAAGATGTCAGCAGATAAAAACCTAAGATAAAACCTCAGTGGCATTATACTAAGTACCCCTGCAACTTTATTAACACTTCAAAGATCATAAGAAAACCACAGGTCAGGAACTCCACAGGACTTTAGGCTCATTACAGTTCTTCCTCAGTTTTGCACATGACATTTAAGCCGCTGTTCTCATAAAGCACAAAGACAACTTAACAGGTGTTGTGGATTCCATGAAGGCTATAATTTCACACTATACTTAATCCTATTTAACTCTGGGCTTCCACAACAAGAGTGATCACCCTCTCTCCCTTACCGCAGCACAGAGTTCCAACAGTTAGAGTGTTCAATTAGGCAGCTAATCCAAGAGGAAAAACATCCAGTCTGTCTCAATCAGATGAGCTCAAACTTCGAAAGCAGCCTGCAGTCCGATTACAAAGTTGAGGATGAGGCTGGATTGCACACTGACATCAGTCCCAGACCACAGCACTGCCAGTCCCCACCTCCTCCCCCAGACCCTTTCAGCTTTTCTTGCTGTGGCACAACTGTAAAGCTTCATTGTTGAGCAGATCAGGGAACTGTTCCAACATAAAATATTTCTGTGGGGTTTTAGATAATTAATTAGTTCTGCTGTAGAAATTGTGACCCTACTCCACAAAGAGCTGTACCAGCTCAACGCAAGACTGGCACAGGAATGGAAATACAAGCAGACTTTTGAAACAAAACATTTTGTGCTATTGAAAGTCTTCTTGTCTCTAGGAGCACAAGAGGTCTGCAGCCACTTTAAAGCTAGGGCATGTGCACGCTGGATACTGTGATGAGATTCTCAGTAACAACTATCTTCAGACAGAAACTGCATCTAAACAAATGATCAATTTCGGTAGTCAAGGCAGGAGTCAAAAGACCTCAGGAAAAAGACTGTTTTTGAGATACATGTTTTGTCACAGGTCTCTAAACAATGCACTGAACTAAATTAATGAGGATAATCCCACCCGCAAACATTGAAAACCTATCATCAAAGACTGCTTAGGAAAGAAAATCCAAAATGACTCAAGCACCTCTGCAATTTAAGCACATTTCCAATCAGAGAAAACACAGATTAGAAAGTGGTTAACTTCCAGAAAGGTGTCCCGCATTTCACTGCATTAATGGAAGTTTCTAATTAGCTGTTAGCATTAGACTTCCATGTTTATTATGATGATGTCAGAAAGCACATTTCTAGATTACCATACTTAAGACTGAAAAACAAATTAATAATTAATAATCTTTGAGCATTCCACAGTTTTTCAAAACACTGCTTATTTTAACCCATCACCAGCAACACTTTTAGCATCAGCTTCAGTATGAGGACAGATAGGCTACCTACTGTGCGAAAGTCTTCTTCAAACTTGTAAGCGCCACCACCGGTGGCACAGAGCACCGTATGTAGTGTTGAGAAGTTTTTATTTCTTCCCATTTGGATAAAAGTAGGCAAATCATGAGTTGGAAATCGAATAAAGTGCAAGTTTCCTCTTCGAGCAAAAATCGTTAAGTCTTTTAGCTCAAGGTGGACATCTCGAATGCCAGTGGATCCATAGGCTACATTGGAAGTCAGATATTTGCGAATGCTCTTCAAGCTTTCAACTTCTTCCTGCTCCTCCTCGGCAGTGATATCAATAGGTTCAAAATATGCAAGTTTCACCAAAGTTCCCCCAATGTCCATGCCAAACCATGGGAAAGCTGTGAAGATACAAGAATTGATCGATTAGTTTTATTAAAAAGCAAAAGCAATACATGTAACAACTTAAGACTGAACCAATGCTACACTTTTCAACGAGGCAGACGTTAACAAAAATTCTCACAGGAACAAAGAATTAGTACTCATTTCCTTTACGTGATCTTAAATATACCTCTGGTTGCAGGCAAAAATGGAAAAATGAGCAACTTCATTTACACATTTAAATGCTGTCACATGTGCTCAGAAAGCCCAACTAAAAACTCCCCAAAATACACTGTATCTTTCACACCAACTCAAACAAAATTCAACTTTTTTTTTTTTTTTGAGAACACAGGATTACAGTAACCTTCACTCCTAAAAGAATAGTTTTGACAGTTTAGCACGAAGACTGCAATGCACACTCATGAGAAAGCAGGTTACACATTATAGCTGACAAGAGCTGCAGGACAGGTATTCCTCCTCTAACAGTTACCATTTGGTCACATAACCTGTTTTGTTTGAGGGAAGCATTAATTTATTTGCGTGTATTTTAAGAATTGACACAGTTAAGATGCCCAGTTTATGGACTTGAAGAGAGCTGTTCATATACCCCTTGAAGTTACAAAGGGCTAACAAAAGGTACTACTAAGATGCATATGCAAGATAGAAAAGTATTATTATTATTGAATCTGGGCTCCATTTTTCTTTTTTTTTTTTTTTTGTACCTTCGGTAGGAAAGGGGAATTTCTGTACTACAAAACAACAGTGCTAAACCCCGAGTATTTTACCTTTGTCACTTTTGTGGGGTGACTGGAATTCCTAAAAGGGATTCTGTTATTTATGTCATCCGGGACCATGATTTGAACATGCCTGTATCAATAAATCTTCCTAACTGCATGTGGCAAGAGAGATACTCAGCAACCTTACAATAACAACAGCTTCACCTGAGGCTTCCCTCATTGTCATCTTCCAGAAACAGTGTTTAAAACTTAATTTGTAAGTTTAAGAAAGATCCTGAACATCCATCTGGTAAGCTTGTGGTTTTATTTCCCGATTGACACTATCACTTGCTGGGTTGTTTGCTTTGATTTTTTTGTTTGTTTTTTGTTTTTTAAATATTCTGTAGAGTTTAAATTTATTTCTTCAGATACAATTCATATACTACAGAAGCATGAAACTCAGGAAAAAAAACAAAAAGACGTTAACATGTTCATCATGAGTAAGATGTAATTTTGTTGCACTTACATCACCAGTGGGATCTATCCTTGAAAAGAACGGCCTACCGAAATATTTTAACGTATTGAGTCAAGGACAGCTGCGTGCCAGTTCATTTATAACATGAGTGCAGAAGTTAAGAAAAGAAGCTTAAAAGTTTCCTCAAGTTTCAGGAATGGATGTCTGGAGAATATTGTCAGATATTAAAAAGAAATATTGAGTCAACAACCTTACTCATCTTGAAAAACAAAATTTAAATACAAGCATAAATTCTGTGAGTAAAATCTAGCTCCAAGTGGGAATGAAGTTCTATAAACCTGGTAACTGTTCTATGAAGCCGAGACCTAAGCATAAGACTGAGCATAAGGTCACATGTGAATTGACTTTACAACTGCATACATGATTTCTTTGCACTGCAACTCCGGACAGAGTAAAACTTGTCATCTTAGCGTTTGACCACAGTTAACTGATGGTTTATTAAGCGATCCAAATAAGTTTCACCCTTTTGCTGTAAACAATGTCACAAGACCAAAACCAAAGAAGGGAAGTTGATTCACCCAGCAGACCAGAAAGTGTCTGTAGCAGTCAATCCAGCCCATTCAGAATTTAACCAGAACACAGCAAGCCAAGTTCCACCTAAAATTCTTGGGATTCTTCCTGCTCAGTGGGCCTACTAAATAACCAGGATCTAGTCTTCCACAACAAGAGGGAGGGGCAAACAGCTGAACAGTCCAAGCAATAAGCTTAAGGAAGATTTGGTGCAAGTCATGCCTGTTTGTCAGAAGATCCACTGCATCGCACATTAAATGATCCAGAAGGCTTTTGCAAATACAAATATAGCATTAGTCACAACTCTAAAAATCTTAAGATTTATGAGCCTTGTACACCAAGTAAAAAACAAGAACAGCTGAACTGTAAGGAAATTAAATCCATAATTCAAATGAGAACATATTTATGCTGAAAAATGGGATCATGCTGTACAATGTCCATTTTCTGGGTTAACTGAATGATTGTAATAGGAATTTAAGGATTTTGAGGCTGAAGAAATATATCATTTTTCACCCCTGCAACAAACCCCAAGAAGCTGCACATTTTTCTATTGAACATTTGTCAAGAGTTGGTTGGTAAGTACATTGCTCAAGTTTCATTTGCAAGGTGGAGGAGTTCTGGCAAGCAACTGGGCCCACGTACTGTTAAATTACTCCTTAAACCAGCAGCCCAGAAGAAATTACAGAAGGATTCTTGTGTATGTAAGCCACTCTTCATTGATTGATTTACATACAGGTCTAGCCAGAAAAATTAAGGCCATTTATTTTAACACAGAAGGGGACACACACACATAATGTGTATATATAGCAAGAGCAGTCAGCTGAACTGTAGTTGTGATTTTGAGACTGCAAGGATACAAGATTTATCCATGCTTGAGCTACCTTTAAAGATTAGAAATACACTGATTCTACAGAGTTAGAATGTAACTGTAGGTGGACACAACATGGAAGCTTTGTGAACTCTCCTGTGGCTGTAGCCTTCAAATCAGTTTGATTTGGGTGGATCTTGGCTCCATCCTGTCTGGACGGAGGGGGAATGGAGAAAACAGGACGCCATGTGAAAACACCAGTTCCTGTTTGAATTACTGAGAAAAAGTGATTTCATTTGCAGGGTTAAAATAAGGCCGCAGAGAGATTCACGATGGAGGACTACTCAGAAAACATACTATGCATGCTTGAGTTTCCCACAAGGCTTCCCCTCCAGAGGGCAGCCAGGCTAATTGTGGCAACGACTGGAGATGACACGTCTACTTTAAGTCATACCATAAGAGGGACCTGTGCATTACTTTACACCTCATATATGAGCAGTCTGCTTAAGGTGATGTTGTTACTCTTTGAGGCATGTTCAAAGCACAAGAGTTTTCACTATTGCATATGGTATCTCCAGCATATATACAGCATCTATAGTTGGTATAGTCTCTCAAATCCACTTAAAACTTAATTCTGAGGCAGTCTTGCATTTGAAAGCAGTCTTGGAACAAGACAAAAATAGCATGGTGTGTACCCAGGGACGGGAATATATCAAGGATTTTACAAAAAGAATTTTTACACTCATATGTGTAGGTCATGCTTCTTTGCGTGAGAGATTTAGGAGCAGAAGGACAGCAGCACAATCTTTTGAAAAAAATATTCTCAGATATCAGCTTGATCCTTACGGCACTCACAGTTAAAGAAAGGTGCCTGGATGAGACCACTGCCAATTGCACACCCTTCGTTCCAAGTTTATAGCTCTGCAGATACCAGGTTTGAGGACTTGGGCAACTGTAACCATCATTCCACAGCTTCAACTGGGCTTTTTCTGCAGCTCTATGAGGATCTGGCCATTAGAAGATTTTCCTCAGCTCTTGCTCTTTATAACCGTCCTTATTCCTAGGAAGACTCTACAAAAAGTGATACACAGTTCATAAGCATTCCTTGCTGAAAATTTAACTGCTTTTCACAAAAACAAATCTAGTGCCCTGTCTTTTCAAAGTTCAGCTCCTCTCCGCAGAGGTCAGCTGCAAATCAAAAAAATAAAAGCAAGAACGGAGCTTTTTACTGGAAAAGCCCAATTGCCTTGGACAGGTGACATAAAAGTGCTTCAAAAACAGGCATTCTGCTTTTAGGAAGTCAAGCCAGGCTCTATTTAAAAATATGTAAAATACGTATTCTTATTATCTAAGAAGAGACAAATATGCAAAGTAGAACACAAACTGGGAAGTCAAAACCCATATGGTTTAATGTGATACTTCACACCAAATTGAACTGTCTCCAACAGGACATCAAGAGGAGTATCACAATATCAAACCTCCTTAATTCCAAATCCAGATTTTCTTTCACTCCCCAGCTCTGCCAGGAGCCACTGTGGTCCCTACGTAGACACAGCAACCAGGAACCTTTGCCATAAAGCAACAGATTGTTCCATACATGCCGTGAAGATAGCTTTGAAAGGCAAGCTGCTCATAGTGAAAAAAATAATTATGTCTAAGAGGATGATTCCCTTGAACCGCTTCCTGCAACATAGAAAAGCACTTCCCGCGCGGGAAGAGTGCGGTCATAAGGTGCTGTGGTCAAGCAAGAATGTAGCAGTTCTGCCTAGTAAGAAAACCCATGCTGATGGCTGTCGGTTGTTTTTTAAATTATTATTTAGTGCTACACAGGGAGGCCTTATTCCCTTGTGTTTTCACTTCTCAAGCTCCTGGTGTACATAGTTTCTGGCAGCAATCTTAAGGTTACTTGTATCTTATCATATAAGGTCTTTATATGCCAAATGGAAATAATTGCAGTAAAAAGTCATTCTCATGCCAACACAAGCACAAAGGTTGAAGTGTTTTCCTTTTCTTTGGGTTCTGCTTCAGCTGAGCAGAGGACCTTCGAAGTTCTCCACCCAGACCACAACTAACCTTGACTCCATTTTTATCTGATTACTGACAGGAAAAACATGTTAACTATATAAAAGTTCTACTGACCTATTACACAGTTAGTGCTTATGAACACAGAAACTTAAACTAAACCTATCCTGCAGTTTCTTCAAATGCATTTTCCTCTATGTACATGCATATATCCTTACGCTTCCAGTATTTCCCTAAAACATCTGCATACAGCAGAGTAAAAATTAACGGTGAACTCTAACACCTAAATCAGTTAGTAGACTAAGGAAGCTAACATACATCCAATGGGACAAGTTAAAAGGAAACACATAAAAAGTTGCTGAACTGCTAAATCAAGTGGGATTAACCTGGTGGCTAGGCAGCAAAGTGCCTTTGCTGTACCTGTGTTACATGGATGTGAGCCTATGAGCCTCTACAGAGCAAAACTGCACCCCAAATGTCCTCAGACCTTGAGATACTGGAGAGTCTCTCTGCTTAACAAGCTTTGTAAAAGGTTTTTTGTTCAAATATCCCAAGTCAGCTCAAAATAGATTTGGGTTGGACAGAATTAACACACAAATTAAATGTATCTGACATGCACTGCCACATCCTCCCGTCTCCCTCATGGGAAAACTTCTCCATCAAACTCTGTAAACTCACCACACTTTCCCACTCAGCCACCTCTAATCACAGTACAGAAAGGCCACGTTTACAGTGGGAAGACAGGCGGTAATCTGCAATTACTGTAACTGCTCTTCATTAGGTTTATCACATCTGCAAGTGGATACCATGTAAAGCTAATACAAGACAAAACATCACCGCTTTCATCTTCTCCCTCCTTGCCCATTCTGTTAATTTTGTTGACATTTCAGCAGCAATCTCTTTGGGGTAAGTGTTTTTATTATAGTGAGATGCAGCAGGCAGAGGCATAATCTAACACTTAGAGATGCAAACACAGTTAGACTCTCGGGTGCCTCACCTTCCCCACCAACATGAAGAGCTCTCTCTGAATGAGTGGTTCCTCTCTTTCCTTTAGGCAGATCTCACACAGCGGCGGTTCTGCAAGACTCTTTGCTCTCATATTTGTCATCTACACCCCCCAAATAACCTTTGGAAGTTTCTCTTACAATTGCCAGCCATTCTTCTGCACAGGCATTTCCTCAGAAGAGCTATCACGCAACTGCTAGTCAGAAGGGTCCTCTGGAGGTCATCTCGTGCGACCTCTCAGTCACACTAGCAGGAAAATTGCCAACACCCGATGAGGTCAAGTACAGCTTTGTCCAGCCAAGACTTGAAGACCTCGGAAGTTTTTCAAGAATCCTCCGAGGATGGAGACTCCACAACCTCCCCAGCTTCCACTGCTACACTAACTACTTTGTACAAGATTCTCCTAATTTGAATTTCTGTTATTCTCCTGTAAAATGCCTACCACCTCCCATCACCTGCAAAACAAATCTAAATGGCCCTTTACTAGCCTCTTTCAAGACCGTCAATCTCAGAAGACATGTTCCATAAATTCAGCTGCATTTCTCACAGTTTTTACAACAATGAAGTAGCAACAGCACTAGGCAGGTGATGATGTGAAAGGGAGGACCACACAAAGCACGTCTAGGCAGCACATTCATATCAGAAATTCTGAACTTGTTAGGTGTTTCCATTTTACCGTCACCTCTCTTATGAGAGACATGGCATGTAGTGCAATTGTGCTTTCCTTCATGATGCTAAGCATCACAGACAAAAGTACAGCAATCTTCTCAATTCCACTATGGAGGCTCTTACAATTAACCCTTTCTCCCCTGCATCAAATTTGGCTCCAGGGTAGATGATTAAATACTTACTTTTCCTAAGAAATGTATACCCACTCAGCAATTGTATTGAAACACGCCTACAACTGTCTCAGCCAAATAATTTGTAACTAAACAATCTAAAAGTGGTATTATGAGCCCAACCCAGCTTTCAAGTCAATTTGACCACATAAGCCAAATCGACAGCAGTATTTTGGCACCAAATCCCTGAACATCAATGGACTTTTCCATCTTCAGTGCTTTTGTGAGTTTGCTCCCCTCCAAACATTCAGCTGCTCCCCCATTTCAGTCAGTGTGACTAACCAGGAGCAGAGATCTGCAGAATGAGTCTAAAGTTCGTTGCCTATGAAATCAAGTGCTATTATCTTTTAAAAAGCCACCAGCTTCAAAATATGTTAAAGAGACAAGATGAAATAACGTAGTTTGACACTGTATTCTTCCCCTCCACTGCTTATGCAGGTCCAATTGTTCACGTTCACCAAAGTGAACCAACCAAAGTTCACGTTCAAGAGTGCAACTACAAATTTCGCACATTTAAGCATTTAAAACTTCTTGGTAACATTTGGCTTCGTTATTTAAACATGAGGTTTAAGTCCACCACTACAGAAAAGTCTCTTAAGGCACTGCAGAGACACTTCTGAAATGAGCCGTTTCTGCAGCAGCAGCCACACTCTCACCATTCCAAATTACCAACCAACCACTATAATGTCTTACAGTCACTTACTGCTTGAGAGTCTTGATATCATCCCTTAAATATTATTCCAGGGAAAAAATGCTGTCTGAACTGTACTATTCAAAAACATGACAACAGTAAATTCAGCAAATTCCACACACTTGGCGCTAACATGAGGTGATGGCTAATTGCATGTTATAAGATGCATATTGAGGGTTGGTATTCTTTACACACCAAAAAGTATTTTCACAGCCAAATGCAATTCTGTGTTTATAGCTACTTCTAGAGCCGCACTAGTAATTCCTGTATTAAATACATTTGGTGAGTTTCTTCTTGTGGGGCTGCTCAAAGAATATTTTTAAAACCCACACTTCCAATACACTGCCTTAGTTGTATGCTCTTCATTATTCAGTCATGTCATATGACTAACAGTAGGCCTAGCTCTTCACGACTAGCCATCTTTTCCATATAGTAACTCACCCTGAAAATAAGTCTTTAAGCATGATGACAAAGAAAAAACAGTGGAGTGATACCCACAGCCCTTTCAGCTAGGGTATACCTGTGTAAGTTTGACAGGTGTGTTGACTTGCAGGGCTGTTATACTGGGAAAACACTGCTTGTATATCCACTAACTTTACTCAACCCATTTCTCTCTTCCCACAAAAAAGGGTAGCTTTAGACATTTGTTTGTATTCACCTGAGCCTCAAGCATGTTTGTGCCCTCCAAAACAAATATGGAACTCGAAAACAATAAATAGTAAGAAATATTATTACAGCCGTGCTTATTAAGGGGGAGCATTCCACGTATTTTAATGAAAGACTTGTACCCGAATATTAACCAATATTCCCTCTAAAAAAGTCAAAAGTTGATTAGCCCTTAGAAAATAGAACTGTAGCAACTGCAGCCGCCTGCGCAAGTGTTCAGTACACTGGTTAAGGGCCATCTTCATTAAAAGCAGCACGCATCCCCAAAAACCTGACTGTATGATTTTCTATTCAAAGGAAGCCTTTCCAACGCAAACAGGTCTGTAAGATCACCCGAATCCTCGCTTCCGGGGGTCGCAAGGACCAAGCAGAGCCTGCTCCCCAGGCAGCTGCCAAACCCGTCCCTCGGAGCCCCCTGCCGAAACAGACCCCGCTGCCCCCGCCCCCGCCCCGCGGCCTTACACGGCTTCTTGGCATCCTTGATCTTCATGGTGCGGCGGCAGCGGTTCCCCGGTTCTCCAGCCGGCCGGGGCGGGCGGGGCGCGGCGCTGGGGCTGGCTCTCNGGGACAGAGGCGGCGGCCCGGCGCGCAGCCCCTCCGGCACAAGATGGCGGCCGCGCCACACAATGGGACCCGCGCGCTGCCTCCGCCGCTGCGGCAGCGCTGCCCCCCGCCCCCTCACGCGGCGGAAGGTGCAGCCCGGC